>JAHLWY010000068.1:0-77398 GCA_020002185.1 Paraescarpia echinospica
CTTAAACGGGACTGCAACTTAATGTCATAATGCTATTATATTGATTTTCGTTGTACTTAATTTATTTTAAATCAAATTGAAACCGCTATTTTAAGGTAATTAGTCTTTGTTATTTGTATTGTACGTGTTATGGATTAATTAACTTGCTGTGGGCTGATTTATATTTAATATACTGATGTTTATTTTCTTAATTTAACTTTATTTAACTATAAACACACTCTTCGAATTTACCGTGTTCGTGACTGTCCTTTAATATATAGTGCTATTTAATACGTTTCGTAGTTCGAGAATTGGCGTGTGGTGTTTACATTAGTATTACAATGCGGGCGGCTATTATTTAAAATTGTCTAGACAGGTGACTTGAATATAACAGATACACGGTACTTTCTATGTTAGCAACACGTGTCGTAGCATAACACAAACACCGACTGTCTGCTTTGTAGCCAAATATGCATTTTAGATCGCACTTAACTGTCTGGGATGCACTACTTTTTGAGAGGCCACATTTAAGCAAACATGATTCGTGCACATCATCAACACTGCCACACAAAGTCCGTTTCCTGGTGTGATATCCCTCACATGCAGAAGTACAACGCACCCAACGTCCCCTCGATGTCCAATCGCATATACTAATACATACACACGCAGGATTACTTGCGAATTTTTAAATGAATCACAATAATACGTGAACCACTGTACAGTATATGAATGTGCATGAACGTCCCGAGCAATTTTCTCATATATGTGAAAGAACTATGATATACTGTTATTAATATTATTATTATTATTATTATTAGTAGTAGTAGTAGTAGTAGTAGTAGTAGTAGTAGTAGTAGTAGTAATAGTATAATTAAGATGCAATGGCAATAACCAACGAAACGAGATCATAACCATTTGCAACCCAATTGTTCCAATGAGTAGCAACAGATGAAATGGATGAAGAAGACAGGATGGACTGGGAGAGTTGACATAGGAAACGCACAGCAACAATAGCACTCGATCGGACGAAGTGGTTTCATTGAAGAGACATTTAATTAAAATCAGTGTGATCTTAATGCAATGCCGCTTCCAATAATAGTGTTCAAGCATTACGCAGTCGAAAACAGAGTATAATATATTTCAGCATAACTATTAAACATAAATATAAGAACTAACTCTAAACCACCGCAGCTTGACTCTATCACGGGTGACTGGAGCACCACCAGTAGTATCGCAGCTGCAGTAAGACGAATGAAAGCATTAATATAGTCAGAGTAGGCTGAGAGAACAAATCATATCATACTAATTAGTAACGTAATTTGAACTGTGTAATGTTTCAGGAAACGTATTCCGCACAATCCGATGATTAATAACAAAGATAATAGGATATCCTATTTTCATTCGTAGTATAGGTAATATACCTATAACCGAGTTAGCATACGTATGTATTTGTATATCGTAATGTTTGCCTCACGGCTAGCACTTTGGGTGGCAAACGTTCTACGACCACATGAGTGTAATGTAACACCTCTACTTTTCAAAATACACCACATATGTAAAGGTTTCCCACCATTAATAGGGTAAATCAATTGTTCGGAACGTAAAACGTAAAGCGCACGTTTAACGTAAAACGTAACTTAACAACTGCAGGAATCACGGGCGCTCGCCAAAATACTTCGAGAAACCGGCCCCTGAGTCATGGGCTAGGTTGCTTGGCAACAGGAAGTAGTCGCTATCGTCTACCCCTATATCAAAACCGTAGCAATACGAACATATTTGACACTTCTATACTATCACGACTAGCGCATATCGATGAACATTAAATTCATTTTCTCTCCGACCTTCGTCATTTTGTATATACAACGAGTATGGCAGCATACAAATGTCTATGTTTGACGAGCGCTCAATCGGGTTAGGGTATTTATCTAACGATGCTGTGTATATTCTAATATTTTTTAAATATTGCTATCAGGACTGTTATGTAGGAGCTGCCAACTTATCTCATCAGGGGGTGGTAATTTTTGCTAGTGCAAGATAATGTCTCAGGAGCAGTAGTGAAGCCAGGCGGATCGTGACTTGCAACACCGAAAGTTGTTTTTTGTTGCGTGGCAAAAGTTATATTGGTTTGGCATCTACCAAGTCTACATACACGCACACACGCACGCACGCAACCACGCACTCACCCACCGACACATGAACACGCACACGCACTCGTACATACACGCACACACACACTGCCAATCCCACAAGTTATTATACATTCGGTAACCCAGTCAGTCTAGACTCACACCAGGTTCATTCAAACAATCTATTTAGTTAGATAGTCATCGTTTCCTCCGAGCATTTTCTCAAAAGACACCATAATAATAGTAACTGATGCACGATTGTTATTCCCAGTTGATATAAGATCAGTGGCTCGTTAATTTAGCCATACACTTGACTCTTTTCCTTATCACTCTGCCAAACATTCGACTAAAAGGATTATTGGAAAACTATTAAATTGCTATAGCACCTCTCGCCACGTTATTACTAATATTCCTCACACAGCAATTACCGATAACCGTCATCATACTAGAGGTTATTCACCTATATGTAGATATAAAGACGTCCATTGTTATGGTGCACTTATATAGCTCGGCCCTATGACTGGCACGCCAACTTCAAGAATGTCAGTTTCGCCGGCGTTCGCAAAACAAATTAAGAATGGGTGGAGCTAATATCATGAAATCAAGAACTGAAAAAGATTGGGTAATAAGATAAGTTGAAACAACTAGTTGAGCAGATGTGTGAGGAAGAGGGCGTGGCATTCATAGATTTATGGGGGTACTTTGTTGGGAGAGAAGATATGTACATGAGAGATGGCCTCCATCTAAGTGGAAAGGGGGCAGCAGTATTCTCAGAGAATCTGCTGCGATCTGTTGACAGTGGGACAGGTTGCATCTATTTAAACTAAATTCGCAGGGGGGACTCGCAGAGAAGCCTGAAACTGGAGGCATAGATAAAGGCAGCAAAAATAATTCGGCAAAGAACAGTCTGGAAAACTGTTCTGAAGCTGGGTATAAATGTGTTTGTTTAAATGCAAGGAGTATAGTAAACAAAAGAAATGAACTAAACATTATGGTAGAAGATATTGACCCTCACATAATAGGTATAACCGAATCATGGGCAACCACCGATATATCAGATGCCGAATTGGGACTGACAGGATATGTAATGTTTAGGAAATATAGAATAGGAAGAAGGGGAGGTGGAGTTATTTTATATATTAAAGAATCTATCCAGGCTTATGAAATAAAATTAGACAGAGAAGCAGATTGCGAAGAAGCTGTTTGGTGTAACATAGTTACAGGAAACTCAATGTTAACAGTTGGATTAGTTTATCGAAGTCCAAACATAAGCATAGAAGAGAATGAAAAAATACAAAACGCTATAAGGGAAGTGAGCAAACGGGACTGTGTTATTATGGGGGATTTTAACCATGGGCATATAAAATGGAAATCTCTACAGAGTATGGGTAGTGAGGACCACAAGTTTTGAAATAGTACAAGATAGTTTCCTTTCTCAACATGTGCTAGAACCAACCAGGGGAGAGAATGTGTTAGACTTAGTTTTGTCCTCACAGAATGAATTAGTTGACAATGTTAAATTATGTGAGCCTCTGGGAAGTAGTGATCACAACCAGATACATTTTACCATCAAAGTAAAATCAGAAAGAAATAATAAAAAGCAGTTCAGGAGAAATTTCCACAAAGGAAGATATAAGGAAATGAGGAAATATTTAGCAAAGATAGACTGGAATAATACACTGAAGAATAAGACAGCAACAGAATGCTGGAATATCTTAAAGAATGAAATAGAGTGCATCGTAGATAAATTTGTTCCCTTCAAAAAACAAGGGAAACGGACCAGAAAGAAATACTTATCGAAAGAAGCCATTAGAAAAATTAAGTATAAACAAATGATGTGGAAGTCATATAGACGTACTGGAAATGACGAAGACTACAACATTTATAAAGAAGCACTAAACCAAGCTACAGCTGAAATTAGAAATTCAAAGAGAAGCTATGAACATAAATTAGCTTGTAATATAAAACATGACAGCAAGAGTTTTATGCGTATGTTCGAAGCAAACAGAAAGTTCAGGATAAGGTCGGTCCTCTAGAAGATAGCGCTGGAAATATAATATCAGAAGGATTCTTAATGGCTGAAGACCTAAATGAGTAGTTTAGTTCAGTGTTTACCAGAGAAGACACTAGTTCACTGCCAGTACCAGAGGCTAAGTTCAAGGGGGCAGAATCAGACTATTTAAGACAGTTAATTGTAACCACAGAAATGGTAGCTAAGAAAATTAGGGCTATGAAGGAAAATAAATCACCTGGAGTGGATGGTATTCCACCCAAACTACTAGTGGAAATTGTAGAACAAATTAGCATACCGCTTGCAACAGTTTTCAACTTGTCATTAGAAGAGGGAGTGGTTCCTTTAGAATGGAAAGAAGCAAACATTATACCGTTATTTAAAAAAGGTTCGAGAAACAAGTCAAATAATTATAGACCAGTTAGTTTAACATCGGTGATTTGTAAATTATTAGAAAGACTAATTAAAGATCACATGGTGGATTTTCTTGTTAAACATCACTTGATAAACCCATCTCAACATGGGTTTCTAAAAGCGAGGTCATGCTTAACAAATATGTTATGTTTTTTGGAAGATATCACTAAGTGGGTAGATGATGGATCACCAGTAGATATCATCTACTTAGATTTTCAAAAAGCTTTCGACAAAGTGCCACATCAGAGATTACTGCTTAAACTAAAAGCCCATGGCATAGGAAATGGTATAATTAACTGGATAGAAAAATGGCTGATTGACAGAAGACAACGGGTAGTTGTTGATGGGGAGGCTTCAAACTGGAAATCAGTTTTGTGTGGGGTTCCACAGGGATCAGTACTGGGACCTATATTATTCTTAATATATATAAACGATTTGGACGATGATATAGATAGCAAGGTGTTGAAATTTGCAGATGATACAAAAGTGTTTAGAAGGATTAAAAGTGATGGGGATAGAGAGCAATTACAAGATGACCTGGACAGGTTGATCAAAGGTCTGAAAAGTGGCAAATGTTGTTAAATTTTGGGAAATGTAAATGCCTCCACACAGGACATGGGAACGAATATGTAGAATACACAATGGGGGGAACTGTACTAAGTACTACTGTAAAAGAAAAAGACTTAGGGCTGACGATTAGTGCTGACATGAAGGTTTCAGAGCAGTGTGGAATTGCAGCTTCAAAGGGAAATCAAATCCTTGGATTGATTAGGCGAAATATAGCATATAAAGAAAAAGAACTAATAATACCGCTGTACAAAACAATAGTTAGGCCTCATTTAGAATATTGTATACAAGCGTGGAGGCCACACCGCAAGAAGGACATAGATATGCTAGAAAGAGTACAGAGGAGAGCGACTAAAATGATACCAAAACTGAGGGATCTTAGTTATGAAAAACGCCTAAAAGAATGTGGTTTAACAACACTAGAGACCAGGAGATTGAGAGGAGATCAGATAGAAGTGTTTAAAATATTGAATGGTTATGAAAATATTGATAGAAATATGTTTTTTTCAGTTAAGAAAGATAGAAAGACTAGAGGACATGAAGTTACATTAGTAAAGGAGCAGTGTAGATTAGACGTGAGAAAGTTCTCAATTTCACAAAGGACTGTGAATGAATGGAACAGATTATCTGATGATTGTGTGGGTGTTAGAAGTGTGAATATGTTTAAAAATAAAATCGACACCTACCTCAGAAGGGCTGGATATATGTAGATAAAAGGGTTGGACTCTCGATAAGCCAAAGGGGTTCCTTGTCCACCTGCCATCTAGAGTTAATTCTCTGGATGGCAATCTTGTTAAATCTTGTTAAAACAACTATACAAACATGCTTATTGATTGGTGATATAAATCATAGTTATGTGTCTGTTGTAAAGTGATTGGGTAATAAGATAATTTGAAACAACAACTATACATGCTAGTGTGGGAGTGTTTAAACATGCTTAATGATTGGAGATATAAATCATAATTATGTGTCTGTTGTAAAGTGATTAGGTAATAAGATAAGTTGAAACAACAACTATACATGCTAGTGTGGGAGTGTTTAAACATGCTTAATGATTGGTGATATAAATCATAATTATGTGTCTGTTGTAAAGTGATTAGGTAATAAGATAAGTTGAAACAACAACTATACATGCTAGTGTGGGAGTGTTTAAACATGCTTAATGATGGTGATATAAATCATAATTATGTGTCTGTTGTAAAGTTTTAGGTAATAAGATAAGTTGAAACAACAACTATAGATGCTAGTGTGGGAGTGTTTAAACATGCTTAATGATTGGTGTTATAAATCATAGTTATTTGTCCGTTGTAAAGTGATTGGGTAATAAGATAAGTTAAAACAACAACTATACATGCTAGTGTGGAAGTGTTTAAACATGCTTAATGATTGGTGATATAAATCATAATTATGTGTCTGTTGTAAAGTGATTAGGTAATAAGATAAGTTGAAACAACAACTATACATGCTAGTGTGGGAGTGTTTAAACATGCTTAATGATGGGGATATAAATCATAATTATGTGTCTGTTGTAAAGTGATTAGGTAATAAGATAAGTTGAAACAACAAATATACATGCTAGTGTGGGAGTGTTTAAACATGCTTAATGATTGGTGATATAAATAATAATTATGTGTCTGTTGTAAAGTGATTAGGTAATAAGATAAGTTGAAACAACAACTATACATGCTAGTGTGGGAGTGTTTAAACATGCTTAATGATTGGTGTTATAAATCATAGTTATTTGTCCGTTGTAAAGTGATTGGGTAATAAGATAAGTTGAAACAACAACTATACATGCTAGTGTGGGAGAGTTTAAACATGCTTAATGATTGGTGATATAAATCATAGTTATGTGTCTTTTGTAAAGTGATTGAGTAATAAGATAAGTTTAAACAACAACTATACATGCTAGTGTGGGAGTGTTTAAACATGCTTGATAATTGGTGTTATAAATCATAGTTATGTGTCTGTTGTAAAGTGATTAGGTAATAAGATAAGTTGAAACAACAACTATACATGCTAGTGTGGGAGTGTTTAAACATGCTTAATGATTGGTGATATAAATAAGAATTATGTGTCTGTTGTAAAGTGATTAGGTAATAAGATAAGTTGAAACAACAACTATACATGCTAGAGTGGGAGTGTGTAAACATGCTTAATGATTGGTGTTATAAATCATAGTTATTTGTCCGTTGTAAAGTGATTGGGTAATAAGATAAGTTGAAACAACAACTATACATGCTAGTGTGGGAGTGTTTAAACATGCTTAATGATTGGTGATATAAATCATAGTTATGTGTCTGTTGTAAAGTGATTGAGTAATAAGATAAGTTGAAACAACAACTATACATGCTAGTGTGGGAGTGTTTAAACATGCTTGATTATTGGTGTTATAAATCATAGTTATGTGTCTGTTGTAAAGTGATTAGGTAATAAGATAAGTTGAAACAACAACTATACATGCTAGTGTGGGAGTGTTTAAATATGCTTAATGATTGGTGATATAAATCATAATTATGTGTCTGTTGTAAAGTGATTGGGTAATAAGATAAGTTGAAACAACAACTATACATGCTAGTGTGGGAGTGTTTAAACATGCTTAATGATTGGTGTTATAAATCATAGTTATTTGTCCGTTGTAAAGTGATTGGGTAATAAGATAAGTTAAAACAACAACTATACATGCTAGTGTGGGAGTGTTTAAACATGCTTAATGATTGGTGATATAAATCATAATTATGTGTCTGTTGTAAAGTGATTAGGTAATAAGATAAGTTGAAACAACAACTATACATGCTATTGTGGGAGTGTTTAAACATGCTTAATGATGGGGATAAAAATCATAATTATGTGTCTGTTGTAAAGTGATTAGGTAATAAGATAAGTTGAAACAACAACTATACATGCTAGTGTGGGAGTGTTTAAACATGCTTAATGATTGGTGATATAAATAATAATTATGTGTCTGTTGTAAAGTGATTAGGTAATAAGATAAGTTGAAACAACAACTATACATGCTAGTGTGGGAGTGTTTAAACATGCTTAATGATTGGTGTTATAAATCATAGTTATTTGTCCGTTGTAAAGTGATTGGGTAATAAGATAAGTTGAAACAACAACTATACATGCTAGTGTGGGAGAGTTTAAACATGCTTAATGATTGGTGATATAAATCATAGTTATGTGTCTTTTGTAAAGTGATTGAGTAATAAGATAAGTTGAAACAACAACTATACATGCTAGTGTGGGAGTGTTTAAACATGCTTGATAATTGGTGTTATAAATCATAGTTATGTGTCTGTTGTAAAGTGATTAGGTAATAAGATAAGTTGAAACAACAACTATACATGCTAGTGTGGGAGTGTTTAAACATGCTTAACGATTGGTGATATAAATAAGAATTATGTGTCTGTTGTAAAGTGATTAGGTAATAAGATAAGTTGAAACAACAACTATACATGCTAGTGTGGGAGTGTGTAAACATGCTTAATGATTGGTGTTATAAATCATAGTTATTTGTCCGTTGTAAAGTGATTGGGTAATAAGATAAGTTGAAACAACAACTATACATGCTAGTGTGGGAGTGTTTAAACATGCTTAATGATTGGTGATATAAATCATAGTTATGTGTCTGTTGTAAAGTGATTGAATAATAAGATAAGTTGAAACAACAACTATACATGCTAGTGTTGGAGTGTTTAAACATGCTTGATGATTGGTGTTATAAATCATAGTTATGTGTCCGTTGTAAAGTGATTAGGTAATAAGATAAGTTGAAACAACAACTATACATGCTAGTGTGGGAGTGTTTAAATATGCTTAATGATTGGTGATATAAATCATAATTATGTGTCTGTTGTAAAGTGATTGGGTAATAAGATAAGTTGAAACAACAACTATACATGCTAGTGTGGGAGTGTTTAAACACGCTTCATGATTGGTGATATAAATCATAGTTATGTGTCTGTTGTAAAGTGATTAGGTAATAAGAAAAGTTGAAACAACAACTATACATGCTAGTGTGGGAGTGTTTAAACATGCTTAACGATTGGTGATATAAATCATAGTTATGTGTCTGTTGTAAAGTGTTTAGTTAGCAAGATATTAAGTGATCAGTTGCACAAAACTGTTATTATTTACACCCAGGATAATATGTAAGAAAACGTGTTGAGTTGTACCATATAATCGTGTTATTGGTGTTTTATGTTGTGCAGAAACACAACCAGTTTGCATTATAAGCCACGTGTGTTGCTTTGATATTTCCAATATCCAAATAAAACGAATGTAGCATGGACTGCAATTGTTTCTGTTATTGTGTAATACACGCAATACAGTAGTCCCCTCTTTTAAGGCCCCCATCGCCGACGGCCACCCGCATTACGCGGCCATATTTTAATTGCATTAATGTTGTCTAATACAAACCACCCCTCACTAGCGGCCACCCGTCTTACGCGGCCAACGGTCGGTGTTACAGGAAGAGTCTATCCCTCAGCAGCGGCCAGTCAGCAACCGACACTGCTATTTTAATCACAACGCGATGTCGATTTTTATAACAAATTAAATAGGCCTATCATACACACTCGTCGTGCTGAGTTGGCATTCGTACTTGTGTTACAAATTACATTATCTATGACAAATCAACTGTTATTTTCCTATATGCCGACACACACGTTATTATTTAATTAATGTTCTGTCATATGGTTTCTTTTCACATGCAACATTCATCGATGCACCTGTAGCCTTCTAGTTGATGCTTACATAAATATAAGACACATGATTTCTAATTATACTGAAATCGGAGTAATCAAGTGATTTTTAAAATGTGCCCGTGTGAGACACTAGTGGCCTAGGTTACTGTGACATTGCCCATATTATCTTAGTTATGTAGCGTACTTGATACTGGTATACATGGATCCTAACTCATTTTGGAAACAAGCATAACTGTCTGCATATGTCTAGATATAACGTATTCGGGGAGAGCAACATGTTTAATTTTAGGAATGGGTTGACTGTATTTATGCTATGCATAATTACGCGGTATAGAACACATGTCTAGCTAAACAAGGACACCGCATGCATAATTGTATACATAATCACAACGGTGAATACTGTGCACAGACCGGTTAGAGTCCCAAGCGGTGACAAGATGACATGCAGAATAATTATATAATCTAACGTGGCGATTAGTGTAAATAGTCTTTGTTGCACGTCAATCGTTTCGCATTAGCCCGATAATGTTACAATCACAACTGGCCAGACTATGACAAGATGTGTTTGACTTAATTGTCGAACCATAGATGTACCTCAGGCCGGGAACTATATTCGGACAACAGTTACTCAAATTACGCTGAATTGTAACGATATGCTGTGAATTGAAGACTATCACATTTCATGGGACATTTGTTCAGAACCACACTGGATTTGGTATCACTATGTGATCTCGATAACGAACGTTTAATGGGATCGGCCGTACATTGCAATCACGTTTTGCCAATCAGATGCAACGCTTCGGTACTTGGCTCAGATCAAGTACAGTATACCGTCGCCACACGACGGTGTTAAGTTGTCGAAAAAAATCGAACTATTGGTTTAATTCCCGCTGATTTAAGGTGGATGTGACAATGTCGTAATTCATTGTGAAGAATATCGGTCAGATAATGTCGACACCTTAGAGTACAATTCAATACTACTTGTTAGTAGACAGTATTTGTTGTTCTCCTCTTCCTTGCTTTTGCATAAGAGGTGAGGCTTACAACATTAACGGTCCTCCATTTTTTTCTGTTCCCTATCATACTTGCATCGTTGCTCCACCAACCATCCACCACTGCACTCGCAACTCTTCTGACCCAGGTTTTTTTTACAAAACTGTACCGTCTCCCGTTGTCCTTCTGTAATTGCCATAGTTTATAGGCCATAGACGTGTGCTAGTGTCACACGTGAACAAAACACCTTTCAATTGAACTTACGCGATATGCGTCTGTCTCCCATCACACCTTCAATTTTCCTCCAAACATTCGCCCCTGATTTTACTCTCAGGCGAATTTCTGTCTCTGAGCATCAGTCTCCACATGCCGCTTCGCCCAGGTATACAAAGCTGTCTCTTTGTTTCAACGTCTTCCCCTCCACATGTATGTCCGTCTCTTTGTTTTGTTGCCTCCCACAGCACCTGCGTCTTTAACAAACCAGCTTTCAGTCCATGCCAGCTGAACGTATCATTCGACTATGTCAGTTGTTCTTGAAGTGCCGCTTCCCCGTCCGCTAACACAGCCACTAGACTGCCAGATCGTCTGCGTACATTAGCTTCCGAAAACTATCTCACTGTCCGGTCTTTCTACCGATTAGTTCCATCTACACTGATAAACAATGGTGGGTTCAGGACACCTGTGTAAATCCAGCGTATGAATGTAAAAAGAGTGAATTTTGTCCAATCCGGATGATACAGTATGTTGTCCCGGCGGGGAAACATGGCCCCTCTCAGCGGTGACATGTAATAAAACATGGTACTGAGACGTTTCAGCCCACGTATAACTAACCGTACGGTTGATCGTTTATTATATATAATTTTGTTATCTTTGGTATTGTCGGTACTTCCTACTATAATTTTTGTTCGTATTTCGTGAAAGAGACCAGAATGACAATTCTCGTTTTGTAACAATTAACAATAAGGATCGTCAAGAAAGTACATTATGACAAATGTTGTTTTCCAAAAAAACAAGACCAATGTTGCTTTAATGTAGCATATTTAGCAGTTCAACACAATGCACGCATTTATTTTATATCCTTCTGTTTGTTAGCGTACATCTTCCCCCAACGACCCCAACGTACAGTTTAACTATAATTATAATGATCTAAATGCTGTTAAAGTGTTGTGTTCTATCGCAGGCTCAGAAATACCGCTCCTTCGAAGTAAATTTACTTTTAGAAATTGTCTACCACCTTGTGGAACTTCATAGAAAAACTTCGTTTGATCGCGGTGGTGAGCAACATTTTATAATGGCTCACATAATTTGAATGATTTTTCAATTTGTAGTGTGATAGTTCCCCGGGGTTCGATTGGTCTTCCACAATGTGTGCTTAACGCAAATAGACAATGCAATTTAAATGTGCACTTACCCAATCTTCCAAGTTGTGTTAACTGTAGTATGAATTCGCAGACATCACTCGTTAAGAATGATTCATACACGCTCTGGATTTAGCTATCGGCTTGCTGGTAAAAAACGTATGTATGACGACACAGACTTTTATGTCTCAGTACAATTAACTTATATTCATCGTCACAGTTGAGAACCAATCAGATCGTACTTATAAAGGTAAACGTGACGTCATTATTTCCATGATACATTTTCATACACGTATCTTCCGTTTTTCGAAAGCATATATTACATTTTTGCATTGCGATTGTTTTATATTCTCGCCATGATTGGCTGTGCACAAGTGGATGTATTACTCTTGCACGCACGCGCGCGCGCGCACACACGCACACACACACGCCCGCACACACACACACACACACACTCACGCAGACACACACACACATACACCCCCCCACACACACACACAAACACACACACTTGGATGTGTAGATTACGACTAATACTACCACTACTACCATTATTACTACTGCTACTACTACTACTACTATTATTACTGCTACTACTTCTACTACCACTATTACTACTGCTACTACTACCACTATTACTACTGCTACTACTACCACTATTACTACTGCTACTACAACTACTATTGCTACTACTACTACTACTACTACTACTACTACTACTACTACTATTACGATCACTACCACCTCCACCACCAACAACAACAACACCGCCACCACCACCACCACCACCACCACCACCACCAATATTTTTTATTTCAGGCGATTAATGCTGTTGTGCTGATTGCGTGACCCGACCTATATGCACATGTAAGTCAAACTGTGATTCCGTGTATGATGACGCACGGCGTTGCACCATGAACAAGCAAGTAACCAAGGAAGTGACGTAACTGTCGCTAGGCGTCATTTCCGCCCCATTTCTATCAGGGTGCAGACACAACTGCGCGGGGGGAATCTTTCCGGATTAACCCGGAGTACGATTGCACAGCGAGTGCACAGAAAAACATTCCAGGCAACTGGAATGATCAAAGTATTAGCGACGTGATACGTTGATACGTTATTCAACTTTTTGTTATACGGTTTTGTAACAGCGGGACACAGCGTTATAGACTACAGCATAGCGCTTAGCCTTAGTTAATATACAGTTAGCACAGCCAGTAGTGACCGCCCAACTGTACAATATCTGTTTTCAAGTCATAGTCCTATTGTAGCATTGACAATCACCTGGTGCATTCGTGCACGTTAATGAACATAATTAGCCGGTGCCTAGACTCAAGCAACCGTACAAATAGCAGCAAGAGTTTCGTTATGTCAAATTGTGTTTGTGTGCGTGCGAGTGTGTGTGTATGTGTGTGTGTGTATGTGTGTGTGTGTGTGTGTGTATGTGTATGTGTTTGTGTCTGCGTCTGTGTGTCTGTGTGTCTGTGTGCGTGTGGTAGTGCGTGTGTGTTTTGCATGTGTGTGACCGTGTAGTTAAATGTGTTCACACACACTCACGCACGCACGCACGCACGCAGACACACACACCCACTCACACACGCACACACTCACACACGCACACACACGCACACACACGCACACACACATGCACACACACACACACATGCAAACGCTAGTTTGCATATTTAAGGTGATGACACGTTTGGTCGAATCAACGGTACTAGGTATTTAAATGAAACATATATTACTCCATACATGAATTTATTAATTCACACAGTGTTCGCTCGCTGGTTACAAAAGCGCACATTACATCTTTACTAAACATCAAATCCACGCTGTCTACCCTTAACACAAGTTGTTTCTACCTTCCTGACTACGCCATGTTGTTTACTTACATTGTGCCCTTGCGACGTCTCTGTACGTGCTACAGAAACAGTTTTTGTTATCAACTTCACCCTGTGATATGGGTCACATACCGGATATTTTAAATTAGCACGTTAGTATTGTACCAACGTGTCTAATGCAGCTTTACCCGGTTCGAATGACTACGAAGAAACGATACATAGTGAAGTTATGTTGGTACATAATGTAGCCTAATAACTATGTGACGTGACTCTAAGTGTGGCCTCATTCAATTTAAATGTCTAATTAAATAGTTCCAAAATAAAGACACACTAGCGCACCGTTTCGAGCAAGTGTGTCCAGGCTGTTATTCCCGAAAGCTGTACACATTGTTAATATTTCTAAGAGTGGAAGTAACGCATCACTCATATATGCCATGTCGAAAATACTCGAACAATTATATTTAATCTTTTTAATTAATAATCTTTTTAATATAACCCATGTATTCAGCGGCCGATTTAGGACTGTTGGGCCCTGGCAACTGATTGACTGTGTATCGCAGTATAACAGTTCTCGTTCCTCCTGCCTTCTACTCTCTACAAACTATGCCTTTTGTCCATTTACAACAACAACTTGTATCGTATTGACGGACAAAAGTTACATCGAAAACGGTTCGACCCTACATACATTACCCGAAAAAATGGTTTGTGGAGGTACCCATAAAATTATAGTGCGAAGGGCCCTATGCAAATGTCACGTTTGCCCTGTCCTAAATCCGGCACTGCATGCATTGAACTTTAAAATGTTGCTTCATTTTGTAGCAACAGTTGTCCCAACCTTAGTAGTATATACTGTGAATGATACTGCCACATAACACATGTCAATTGGTTTGAACATCCAGCATGAAAAAGTGTTTTACCCGTCAGACAGGACGTTTTCGTAATGGCAATGCTACACACGTGCCATCGCGAAACAATTAAACAAAACCAGGGCTGGCAAGTATAGCAATCATATATCCATTTCATTGGATATATTTACTTATCAGAAGTTTGAGATCATAATGTATGAACTAATGAAACATTCCGGCTGATCATTCTGTATACGTGTTAAACCTCTTATTCAATACATTGGAAGACCACACGTGTATATAAAATGTTTAAGTGAATCTAATACACGCACACAAGCACACACACACACACACACACACACACACACACACACACACACACACACACACACACACACACACACACACACACACACACACACACAAACACACACACTTGGATGTGTAGATTACGACTAATACTACCACTACTACCATTATTACTACTGCTACTACTACTACTATTATTACTGCTACTACTACTACTACCACTATTACTACTGCTACTACTACCACTATTACTACTGCTACTACAACTACTATTGCTACTACTACTACTACTACTACTACTACTACTACTACTACTATTACGATCACTACCACCTCCACCACCAACAACAACAACACCGCCACCACCACCACCACCACCACCACCACCACCAATATTTTTTTATTTCAGGCGATTAATGCTGTTGTGCTGATTGCGTGACCCGACCTATATGCACATGTAAGTCAAACTGTGATTCCGTGTATGATGACGCACGGCGTTGCACCATGAACAAGCAAGTAACCAAGGAAGTGACGTAACTGTCGCTAGGCGTCATTTCCGCCCCATTTCTATCAGGGTGCAGACACAACTGCGCGGGGGGGATCTTTCCGGATTAACCCGGAGTACGATTGCACAGCGAGTGCACAGAAAAACATTCCAGGCAACTGGAATGATCAAAGTATTAGCGACGTGATACGTTGATACGTTATTCAACTTTTTGTTATACGGTTTTGTAACAGCGGGACACAGCGTTATAGACTACAGCATAGCGCTTAGCCTTAGTTAATATACAGTTAGCACAGCCAGTAGTGACCGCCCAACTGTACAATATCTGTTTTCAAGTCATAGTCCTATTGTAGCATTGACAATCACCTGGTGCATTCGTGCACGTGAATGAACATAATTAGCCGGTGCCTAGACTCAAGCAACCGTACAAATAGCAGCAAGAGTTTCGTTATGTCAAATTGTGTTTGTGTGCGTGCGAGTGTGTGTGTATGTGTGTGTGTGTATGTGTGTGTGTGTGTGTGTGTGTATGTGTATGTGTTTGTGTCTGCGTCTGTGTGTCTGTGTGTCTGTGTGCGTGTGGTAGTGCGTGTGTGTTTTGCATGTGTGTGACCGTGTAGTTAAATGTGTTCACACACACTCACGCACGCACGCACGCACGCAGACACACACACACACTCACACACGCACACACTCACACACGCACACACACGCACACACACATGCACACACACACACACACATGCAAACGCTAGTTTGCATATTTAAGGTGATGACACGTTTGGTCGAATCAACGGTACTAGGTATTTAAATGAAACATATATTACTCCATACATGAATTTATTAATTCACACAGTGTTCGCTCGCTGGTTACAAAAGCGCACATTACATCTTTACTAAACATCAAATCCACGCTGTCTACCCTTAACACAAGTTGTTTCTACCTTCCTGACTACGCCATGTTGTTTACTTACATTGTGCCCTTGCGACGTCTCTGTACGTGCTACAGAAACAGTTTTTGTTATCAACTTCACCCTGTGATATGTGTCACATACCGGATATTTTAAATTAGCACGTTAGTATTGTACCAACGTGTCTAATGCAGCTTTACCCGGTTCGAATGACTACGAAGAAACGATACATAGTGAAGTTATGTTGGTACATAATGTAGCCTAATAACTATGTGACGTGACTCTAAGTGTGGCCTCATTCAATTTAAATGTCTAATTAAATAGTTCCAAAATAAAGACACACTAGCGCACCGTTTCGAGCAAGTGTGTCCAGGCTGTTATTCCCGAAAGCTGTACACATTGTTAATATTTCTAAGAGTGGAAGTAACGCATCACTCATATATGCCATGTCGAAAATACTCGAACAATTATATTTAATCTTTTTAATTAATAATCTTTTTAATATAACCCATGTATTCAGCGGCCGATTTAGGACTGTTGGGCCCTGGCCACTGATTGACTGTGTATTGCAGTATAACAGTTCTCGTTCCTCCTGCCTTCTACTCACTACAAACTATGCCTTTTGTCCATTTACAACAACAACTTGTATCGTATTGATGGACAAAAGTTACATCGAAAACGGTTCGACCCTACATACATTACCCCAAAAAATGGTTTGTGGAGGTCCCCATAAAATTATAGTGCGAAGGGCCCTATGCAAATGTCACGTTTGCCCTGTCCTAAATCCGGCACTGCATGCATTGAACTTTAAAATGTTGCTTCATTTTGTAGCAACAGTTGTCCCAACCTTAGTAGTATATACTGTGAATGATACTGCCACATAACACATGTCAATTGGTTTGAACATCCAGCATGAAAAAGTGTTTTACCCGTCAGACAGGACGTTTTCGTAATGGCAATGCTACACACGTGCCATCGCGAAACAATTAAACAAAACCAGGGCTGGCAAGTATAGCAATCATATATCCATTTCATTGGATATATTTACTTATCAGAAGTTTGAGATCATAATGTATGAACTAATGAAACATTCCGGCTGATCATTCTGTATACGTGTTAAACCTCTTATTCAATACATTGGAAGACCACACGTGTATATAAAATGTTTAAGTGAATCTAATACACGCACACAAGCACACACACACACACACACACACACACACACACACACACACACACACACACACACACACACACACACACACACACACACACAAACACACTCACACACAATATATATATATATATATTGGTCATTAAACGACACCTATTTTAGAATACTTATAATTACTACATTGCTCTTAAAAAAACAATATTGCTGAAACATATATCGTTGATAAATCGAATGACTTCTTAGTTTCTGTCAAGCGTACGTTGCTAAAGCTTCACGACTGTATTCGTCCAAGGGTGCTAACAATATTTTTTCCGGAAATGCAAGCGTGCTTCCCTAGCGGCGTTTCCCGGACTTTGCCGAGGGTGATTTTTGTTGCGGATCAGAATTGACTCTGCATTGCACGACTCTGCGCGATATCGCATAAATCATTGGCGCATATTGCGCAACATTTGCTGTTGTGGAGATTTAATTTGATAAAATTGGTCTTACAACTATTGCGTCGGTGAAACCACAACGCGTCTCGACTTTGTTTTAATCTGATTACGCCGCTTGAGTGACAGGTCCGTTTTAAGTAGAAAACCACATAATTCACAACACACATTTTGCAATGTACTTATTGCGTCCAATACAACGTGCAGTCACACCAAATGATTTGCCGGCTTCCGGCAGTCAGCAGAACACCACCCATTACACTGCGCGCTTCGTCTAGGTCAATCACAGTGACGCTTTAAACCTCGCATTCTTCCATTCAAGGAGTATGGATCTTCCTGAGAAATGCGAGCAAAATAACACAATTAAGTATATTAGTTTGTGACCTGATTAAACAATACCTATATATATATATATATATATATTATATTTCTATATTTTTCTCTCTCCTCTCATATATATAGATATATATGTGTGTGTGTATGTGTGTGTGTGTGTGTGTGTGTGTGTGTGTGTGTGTGTCAATGTGTTGTGTCTGAGCACATGTGAGGTGTGTGTATACATATATATATATAGAGACAGAGGAGGCAGGGGAGAGAGAGAGAGGGAGACAGAGCGAAGAGAGGAGAGTGAGAGGCAGGGAGGAGAGAGAGGGAGTGGGGAGGGGAGAGGGGAAAGGGGGAGGGAGAGAGACAGAGGGATGAGAGGGAGAGGGAGGGAGAAAGACAGACAGACAGAGAGGGAGGAGGGAGGGAGAGAGGGAGAGGGAGAGGGAGAGGGAGAGGAGGGAGAGGGAGAGAGGAGAGGGAGAGGGAGGGGAGGGGAGAAGAGAGATAGAGAGGAGAAAAGGGAAGATAGAGAGACAGAGAGACAGACAGAGGGAGAGAGAGAGATAGAGAGAGAGAGAGGAGAGAGGGGAGGGGAGAGGGAGACCAGAGAGAGAGAGGGATGGAGAGAGAGAGAGCGAGGGAGAAAGAGGAGAGGGAGGGAGAGGGAGAGGGAGAGGGAGAGGGAGAGGGAGGGAGAGAGAGAGAGTGAGAGAGAGAGAGATAAGATCTTTTATTTCCTTACCGAGTCACGGAAACGACCGCAGAGAGAGAGAGAGAGAGAGAGAGAGAGAGAGAGAGAGAGAGAGAGAGAGAGAGAGAGAGAGAGAGATAAGATCTTTTATTTCCTTACCGAGTCACGGAAACGACCGCATAAAACTAAAACTCGACTTTTCAAATAGGGGGTTGTAAACAGTTTGCATTTTTAAAATGCCTTCCACTAATAGTATTATTTTTTTAAACTATTTACTCTCTTCATTATTGGCGACGAATCCCAGAAATGTGGTTTTTTGGAAAAAATGTCATTGTGGAGAACAATATTAGAAACGAACGATGACTGTCAACTCGTTTATGCAATCAAGTTTATCTACCGTAAACGTTGCGATTTTAATGCCACATTAATGTCCAGTAAATTTGTATTATTTTTAAACATAATTTACGATGTTCATAATAGACATGTTCAGTAAGGAAACGTACCTTTCCTTTTCTATGTGTTGCTTCTGTTGAGATAACATTGTGAGTTGTTTCAACAGAAACAACTCACAATGTCCCAGATGGTTTGGGCACATTCGAAGCATTCTGACAAACCACATCCTTCACTGCTCACTACTTCCGCCACAGGGATTTCGCTCACGGGTTCCTAGAAATATACATAACACTATACATTAAACTGCAACTACGTTAGAATTCCTTTTTCTTGAAACACAATTGAGGAATTCGAACTCATTTCGACGTTTTTCCCACCGTCGGCAGTCTTCACCATGAATTGTTCTTCCTCTGCTCGCCGGGTGGTGTGGCGAGCAGGCTGCCCCAATGTGTGACTGAAATGGTGTCTCCGTCGTCTCTCTTCATCGTTGGTGTTGACTTATCGATTAAGTTGGCCCACATAATCCAGCGGGCACATCTGTCCGTCTCTGTATAAAAGGTAAGTTTTTCTACATCGCAGTATCCATTCCTTATGACTGCTCAAAGCGCTTGGATAATCTGGTTGTGATGGTCTCAACTTCTTTTTTATATTTCCACCGGTCAGTATCTGAACTTTGCTTCACACCATCCGCAACTGGCGGTCATGAACATCTTACTGTAAAAACGTATCATCTAAATGGAGCCGGAGGAAATAGAAAAAGAGGTGGAGCACATCAACAAGGCGCGCCAAAAGTGCCGGTACACAAGCTGGACCGGCAACAAAGCTAGAAGGTAAGAAGAACACAGACTAGCCCAAAGGTATGGGCATTATACCATATGTGGATGGAGTGACAGAACCGGTACAGCGAATACTGATATAACATGACATAGTGTCAGCTGTCAGACCCCACCTAAACCACATAAAATATTGCAGTAGTATATCCTAACGACAAAGTGGAAGCAAGAAAACAGACAGCATTAAAAACCCTTGTATGAGCTACACAACACGTACAACTGGGAAAGGGGGAGAAGGTGTGAGACGAAACTGGATAATCACAAGAAAGAAGACGTTTAAAATAAAACGGATGAACAACCACTGAACACAAATAGGCTATAACAGACAATGCCGACAGAAACAACTGCGTGATAGGCGGGGAGAGTGCCATAGTGGAGGATATAGAGACGGCAGACGTGCATGCTGGAACCAAGTGGGCCAAGTGAATCAATAAGTCAACACCAACGATGGGCAGAGACGAGGGAGACACCAACTCAATCAAACGTGGGACTGCCTGCTCGCCTCACCACCTAGCGAGTAGAGGAAAAAAACAGTTCCTGACGAAGATTGCTGACGGTGGTGAAAACGTCGAAGATACGTAGTTGTGTTTAAAAAAAATCACCAATGATTATACGTTCAACTTGATGAACAAATTCACAAATATAACTACCTTCCAACATTAGACAGCGTGTTTTTAGTGAATACAATATAATACACATACACACTCATACGTACACACAAACGCACATACACACACGCACATACACACTTACACACACCACATACACACACGCACGTACACACATATACACACACGCACATACACACACTAGAACATATACACATACATACATACATACATACATACATACATACATACATACATACATACATACATACATACATACATACATACATACATACATGTATACATACATACATACATACATACATACATACATACATACATACATACATACGAACCTACAAACCACACTCACACGCACATGCACCCATACATACACGTACAAACACATATACACACACGCACATACACACACACCAAGCACGCACATACACACATACACAAATTAAACACACACCTTCACACACCACGCACACACACACACACACGCACACACTACACACCATACACATACATACGCACACGCACACCACACACACTCGCACCACACACACACACACACACACACACACACACACACACACACACACACATACACACACGCGCGCACATACACACATACACACACATACATACATACATACACACGCTCATATAAATATATATATATTTAATAATAATGTTGTTTTTTTCGTTTATATATATATATATATAAACGAAAAAACCCACATTATTATTAAACGGCTTATGTAATTATATTTTGTTTTCCAGGGCCAAAGATTGTCTCGCAAACAAATGAATATTTGGTTATTTATTTAGTTAATTGCTCTATGTCTCTAAACATAGACACGTACATACATACATACATACATACATTCATACATACATACATACATACATACATACATACGTATGTACGTACATACATACATTTATACATACACATATATATATATATATATACATATGTACACACTTGCATACACATATGTGTACACATATACTTCATACTTTGTACATACACATACACCTAAACGTATATTTACCACTTTGTTGTCTTTACACATCCCCAGGCAGGAGATCAGACCTAGAAAAATTTACCGACGATTACTAGAGTTGCATACATAGGCACACATTATGTGTGGAAAATATCCATGTATGGAGTGTATGTATCTATTAATAAGAGTCATTGCTGCACAACGGTGGCCGTGTGCGTTTTATTGTGCCATCATAACCTCATGCATTCATAAGTAGTCATACTGTTGTGTAATGTTCTACCATTTCAAATATAACTTTACAATGGTAATCGTTTGACATGACTTTAGTTCTTATAATTGCGAAACGTGTTGGTCTTTTGGCTTCCATTTGAATTAACAGCGGCCATATTGAATTATTAGTCGAACCGGTAGCGGAATTTTTTTTCGTTGGCTACTTCCGGTTTTTACCATACCCTAACAAGGGAGGAGTGCGTCATGGGTTCGTAAAGTTATGGCTTAGAACTTAGATTAGGGTGAGGGTTAGGACTATCTTGTATGGTAATTACCCGGACGTCGCCTACGAAGAAAATTACACCAACCTGTATTTTTACTACAAACTACACAACTCATCTCAAATATGGAGGTTGACGTAACTAATGGTAACATAATAACGGTGTTTTACTTACACATCAGACCTCCACACATGTTGCAGTTGTCGTTGCTGCCGCTGTTACTGTTGCGCTGTCGTCGTCGGACCCTGGTAGTAAAAATTAAATACCGATTTCGACAAAATGAAACGACTGTATGCGTTTTAAACGAGTACATTTTTAACAGGTCTGTCTTTTTCCATGTACACCTAACAATAGTCGTAGCATTTTTCAATATTAACAATAATGGATACATGTTATATTAGTAACTCGAACCGTCCCTGACTTGAATACAGAACCTCAAATATTCGACTACTGAAACGACTAAACTGATAATTACTACAATGGAATTCAGACTCAGTTGGTTCTCATGGCATAAAGGGGATAGCTCCAAACTACATGTGTGCACTACTCCTAAAGGTATCGAACGTTTTGATACGAACAACACGGTTAAATAGGAGCGGGGAAGTCCTATGTATGTTCCAAGAGCACGAACCAACATTGTTCAATAGCGCTGTTAACGGCGCATGTATGCAACTAGGTAATTCCATAAATAGGAAACTGTAAATAAATAAGTGTTTTAAGGCATTTGTTTCGAAACTTTCTTTATTGTCCTCTTCAATGGCGCTATGATAACGTACAGGCGTTGGAAATATTGAAGTTATGGATCTACTCTAAACATGAGAGATTTAGTTATTGAAGACCCCGCCAATTCGTGAGAAAATCTTAGGAGTACTGTTAATGCAAACGTGATTTAACTAAAGTGGTTTTGGATACCATTAGGCCGAGTGGGTGATTTATTCATAACCGGCAAGATAATTGTCACGTTTACGTGACTAAATTAAATAGTATTTAATCTCCTCTCACATTGGAACAATAATAGCATACCAGTTACCGTTGTTGCGGGCCAAAGGATCCTGTGCCAAGATTCTCCGTGTAATCACGACTCGACACGGCAACGTGCCCAACTTAGAAAACTGAAATACCTTGCTTCTTTATTGAAATAATAGTTGCAAAACGTGTACCGTAATTATGATGTTTTTTGAAGACCTATATGAAATGAGAAGATGGTTATCATATATTTAATACAGCTTTTGCAATCAATCACGCATAACATTAGTCTGGCTAGGGTATTGATGGTACAATAATTTGATGAGGCAATTAATTTCCTTTGTAAGCCGTCATTTAACGAGATCGACGGTGAGCTTCTAAACTTGTTAGAAGCAAGATGTATGCAATGCAACGACACCATTAGTGCCAATTCGGTCCAGCTAGTCACGACACACGACTAGCCCCACTAGTGCGCCGGTGATATGAGTGAGCTACCCATTATGCAGCTACCAAAATGCTCATAATGTTGTACCGGAAGGAATGGCATGCATTTTTGTGTGGTCAAAATCATCTCAATAAATTGTATGTTCTGTCAGAATAGTTCGACAGAGTCAATATGAAATACTACAACGCCTTTCGTCGGAAATATTTACCCAGTCAAATGTATAACATTCTGTTAACAGCCCCATCTAACATTTTATATGATAAGCGGTACATGCTAAAGTTATGCTTCTATATAAATGTATTTTGTATATTTTGTCAAGATTCAGGATTATTTAATTGTAGCTAATTTCCTTATTTTCTGTACACTACTATTTTGGGTTATTAATATTTTGTGGTATGAAAATAGGTGGCTATTGTAATTTGGTATACTTTTTTTATAGTAACAAGATTTAACAAGATTGCCACCCAGAGAATTAACTCTAGGTGGCAGGTGGACAAGGAAGCCCTTTGGCTTATCGAGAGTCTGACCCTTTTATCTATGTGTATCCCGCCCGTCTGAGGTATGTGTCGATTTTATTTTTAAACATATTCACGCTACTAGCACCCACACAATCAGCAGGTAATCTGTTCCATTCATTTACAGTCCTTTGTGAAAATGAAAACTTTCTTATATCCAATCTACTCTGCTCCTTTGCCAATGTAAGTTCATGTCCTCTAGTCCTTCTATCTTTCTTAACTGAGAAAAAAATATTTCTATCAATATTTTCATAACCCTTCAATATTTTAAACACTTCTATCTGATCTCCTCTCAATCTCCTGGTCTCTAGTGTTGTTAAACCGCATTGTTTTAGGCGTATTTCGTAACTAAGATCCCTCAGTTTTGGTATCATTTTAGTTGCTCTCCTCTGCACTCTTTCTAGCATATCTATGTCCTTCCTGCGATATGGCCTCCACGCTTGAATACAATATTCTAAATGAGGCCTAACTATTGTTTTGTACAGCGGTATTATTAGCTCTTTTTCCTTATACGTTATGTTTCGCCTAATTAATCCAAGGATTTGATTTCCCTTTGAAGCTGCAATTCCGCACTGCTCTGAAACCTTCATATCAGCACTAATGGTTAACCCTAAGTCCTTTTCTTTTACAGTAGTACTTAGTACAGTACCCCCATTGTATATTCTACCTCTTCGTTCCCATGTCCTGTGTGGAGGCATTTACATTTCCCAAAATTGAACAGCATTTGCCACTTTTCAGACCATTTGATCAACCTGTCAAGATCATCTTGTAAGTGCTGTCTATCTCCATCACTTTTAATCCTTCTAAACACTTTTGTATCATCTGCAAATTTCAACACCTTGCTTGTTATTTCATCATCCAAATCGTTGATATATATTAAGAATAATATAGGAACTAATACTGATCCCTGTGGTACCCCACTCAATACCGATTTCCAGTTTGAAGCCTCCCCATCAACTACTACACGTAGTCTTCTGTCAATCAGCCATTGTTCTATCCAGTTTATTATACCATTTCCTATGCCAGGGGCCTTTAGTTTAAGCAGTAATCTTTGATGTGGTACTTTGTCGAAAGCTTTTTAAAAATCTAAGTAGACGATATCTACTGGTGATCCCTCATCTACCCACTTAGTGATGTCTTCCAAAAAACATAACATATTTGTTAAGCATGACCTCGCTTTAAAAAAACCATGTTGAGATGGGTTTATCAAGTTTTGTTTAACAAGAAAATCCACCATGTAATCTTTAATTAGTCTTTCTAACAATTTACAAATCACTGATGTTAAACTCACTGGTCTATAGTTCTCTGACTTGTTTCTCAAACCTTTTTTGAATAACGGTATAATATTTGATTCTTTCCATTCTAAAGGAACCACTCCCTCTTCTAATGACAAATTGAAAACTGTTGCAAGCGGTATGCTAATTTGTTCTACAATTTCCAGTAGTAGTTTGGGTGGAATACCATCCACTCCAGGTGATTTATTATCCTTCATAGCCCATATTTTCTTACCTACCATTTCCGGGGTTACAATTAATTGTCCTAAATAGTCTGAATCTGCCCCCTTGAACTTAGCCTCTGGTACTGGCAGTGAACTAATATCTTCCCTGGTAAACACTGAACTATAGTACTCATTCAGGTCTTCTGCCATTAAGAATCCCTCTGATATTATATTTCCAGCACTATCTTCTAGAGGACCGACTTTATCTTGAACTTTCTGTTTGCTTCGAACATACGCATAAAAACTCTTGCTGTCATGTTTTATATTACTAGCTAATTGTTGTTCATAGCTTCTCTTTGAATTTCTAATTTCAGCTGTAGCTTGGTTAAGTGCTTCTTTATAACTGTTGTAGTCTTCATCATTTCCAGTACATCTATATGACTTCCACATCATTTGTTTATACTTAATTTTTCTAATGGCTTCTTTCGATAAGTGTTTCTTTTTGGACCGTTTTCCTTGTTTTTTGAAGGGTACAAATTTATCGACTATGCACTTAATTTCACTCTTTAATATATTCCAGCATTCTGTTGCCGTCTTATTTTTCAGTGTGTTATTCCAGTCTATCTTTGCTAAATATTTCCTCATGTCCTTATACCTTCCTTCGTGGAAATTTCTCCTATACTGCTTTTTACTATTCCTTTATGATTTTACTTTGATGGTAAAATGTATCTGGTTGTGATCGCTACTCCCCAGTGGCTCACATATCTTGACATTGTCAACTAATTCATTCTGTGAGGACAAAACTATGTCTAACACATTCTCACCCCTGGTTGGTTCTAGCACATGTTGAGAAAGGAATGTATCTTGAACTAAACTAAAAACTTGTGGTCCTCACTCCCCATACTCTGTAGAGATTTCCATTGTATATGCCCGTGGTTAAAATCCCCCATTATAATACAGTCCCATTTGCTTACTTCCCTTATAGCGTTTTGTATTTTTTCATTCTCTTCTATGCTTATGTTTGGACTTCGATAAACTAACCCAACTGTTAACGTTGAGTTTCCTGTAACTATGTTACACCAAACAGCTTCTTCGCAATCTGCTTCTCTTTCTAATTTTATTTCATAAGCCTGAATAGATTCTTTAATATATAAAATAACTCCACCTCCCTTTCTTCCTATTCTATCTTTTCTAAGGAAAAGTAGTAGGGACTATGTTGCCTGTAATTTTTTGTTAGCATAGTCTAGATAATCTTTTCTCGCGCAATAATATGCCATGCGTTAGACAAACAGTTTTGATATTAGACGGTAGGATATCTATCGAGTGTTTTAGGCAGGCTAACGGTCTAAGTCTGAGGAATCCTAACATAACACATGATGAACACACAATACATTTAATGTATTTTGCACATTGCTTTTAAATATTCATTGTAATAATCTACCAAGATGAGCTGTATAACACTTGCAATGTCACGGTCTCCAGGTTTGTAATTATCAGTATACCGCACAACACAACTATTTTGTAAACAATTCAAAAAATGGGCGGAAATTGTATCACACCGAGTCAAATGTATGTCTAGGTGTTTGGTTATTTGAGGTCCGTATTAGAGTTGGGCAAAGTATGATTCCCAATCTATCAATGTATTGAATAACTCAACTTGATGGAGGTGTCTTGCTACTGTTACCACGTGATAACTACAATGCCATATTATACGTTTGTTCAAATCTTAGAAAGCTCATTTTTCTGTTCTTACTAAAATGCCACATTGCTACAGCATTTTAAAGATATCCAGTTAGGTTTGATTCCACTAAAATATGTTTCTGTGCCCTGCGACACCATATGCTGGCTGGGGTAAGAGGAGACACAAAGTACAATACAAGGTTTCCACTCGGGGATATGTTACCATAGGGTCAAAGTACTGTCACATACAATTACTAATGTGGTTGAGAGACAAAACTATACCCACTTTCAAGGAGTATGTCTTGAATTGGTAAACTACATTAGAATATTTAAGTAAGGATTTTAATAAATCAGATCAGCACAGGCGCTTATGTACAAGAGCATTAGGGAATATGTATCTACCAAACTTTCACAAACAGCATGTGCATATACTACCTAAATTGTGCCTTTTCTGATACTTCTTTCACCTCATGGATCCTCACAACAACAACGGTTTAAGCACGGAGGTGAACAATATTCACTGATAGTATACACAATTCGCGGTTTTCAATATAGATACCAACATGTTATCACCTCGGGTTTTGGTATTTCGGAGCTACCCAGTGTCGGTGAAATACACACTACTTACCTTACGGCCTTGTCAACCAACAGAATCTGCTAACGGATCGTATTAACAGGAAAACGAATTGGCTGCCACCAGTCAGTAATAATGACTGGTATAAGCCGTGGCTTTATATATCGACATGCAGACATAAAAAACAGGTAGACAAAAGAAATCACTGCTAGATATATCTAGACTAGCTGCCGTTTCAATTCAAAGAGGGATCGCCATTCAAATCAGACTTGTCGTTGTAAAGGTTGAGGTCATCATTGTCAAACAAGACACGCCCTATACACACCGTACAGTACTTTTGGTTTATTGAACTATAAGTTCATAGCCATAGCTTACGTGTAGCGTTGCGGTTTATTGAACTAACATAAATGTCCATCTTCAAGAGCGATTTGATGTACATTTGGTGGACACATAAAACAAATTCAGCACACGGACGCACACGGACGCACGCACACGCACTCACGTACACCCACTCACAGACACGCGCACGCGTACGCGCTCACGCACGGATACGCACACACATAAATCATAATAACGTGTGGTTGTAGACGTTGTCAGTATCTACCCAGATAAGGCATGGCGCTTACTCCATTTTGGAACATTTTGGGGCGGCACACGAAAAGTTATAATGCGTGACAGTGACAACTGTCAAATGTTTCACTATCACTAGAATCTAACCAACAAACAGGTTTGTCTTGGTGGCGAACATGTCGCGGCTTCATATACTATATAGTTATTGGGTCGCGAAGCAGATCGCGTTTACTAGCGGCTATCAGCAGACCATTGAGTTTCGTCGGTAGAAGTGTCCAGTGGTTATAATGGAGGGATTTTCAGTCCTGCACCCTCTGTAGTCGTTTCAAGTACTTGTTCGCGTTAATTACACTGGACTGAGGTGATCAGGAACCGTCACTAGTTGCAAAAAATGTTAGTAGGCCTAAAGCATACGTATTGTGTAAATTACCCCGGACGTGTGTTTAACCTTTCTGAAGCTCGTGCATCTGTAATTTCAGTGTGTTTTTTATTGCATTTTCTAAAACCCTTGACTTACTAAACAAAGACAACGTTTCATAAAAGAAACGCCCACGTAAAGAGGCATTTTTCATAGTATGCACATATCACAACGGCGATAATAATTGCTAACGTATTTCTAAGAAGTAGTCTCAATAAAGCGGTGATTGGCGGAAATTTACCAGTATGACGAATATTAAATATATTATTGCAACTGGCAAGAATTCGACAAGAGTCCAGTGTCTGACTAAATTAACGTGCCTATGATGTTCTCCCAGGCTGGCAGTGTATGTGTATCTCAATTACCGTTTCTATTCACGTTTTATGCAATAACACGATGACAACGACATTAATTTAATAGTACGTTTCACTGACTCACAAATGATAGTATTATCACAAAGACACTGAAGATGCACTATCATTATTGTCGTTCAACGGGATCGGTTGTTTGCGTGTAGCCTTGGTAGACACAAGATGTAGGCCACTGTAGGAATTATTGACGGCGAACCAATTCTCCATAGACAAACTCCCTATCATGTAAGCCGTTACTTTTCTTCAGACGGGCCGTAGATTAATCACCGAAAGTTTAGCGCCCGGCATGCTTACCGTCTAGGAGGAAAACGTTATCCCACCAGTCCCGTTAAACGCACGTGTGAGTGCACGCATACACACACAAACACACGCGTTGCCGTCACACACGCGCACGCACACACAGGCACACGCACGCACGCAAACACGAACACACACACAGACTCATACACACGCGCGCGCGCACACACACACACACGCGCGCGCGCGCGCACACACACGCAGACACACAAACACACAAATCATAATAAAGTGTGGTTGTAGACAGTGCAAGTATCTACCCAGATAAGTCATGACGCTTACTCCATTTCAGTTATCCTAGAATAGTAATCACACTCTGCCAGATGGAACATTTTGGAGCGTCATACGAGAAGGCAGTGACAATGCATGACAATGACAACTGTCAAAGGTTTCACTATCACTAGAATCTAACCAATAAACAGGTTTGCTTTGGTGGCGAACATGTCGAGGCTTCACAGACCACATAATTATTGGGACGCGAAGCAGGTCGAGTTTACTAGAGAGAAGCTACCGAATTACTATTGTGGAGTGACACAATATGCAATTTTCTTCTGGGCACACCCGTTCCTTGCTCCACATATAATAATAAATATATTGAACTCTCCTGCGGCTATCAGCAAAAACAAGTATTTGCTCCTGTTCATTACAGTGGACACAGGTGGTCAGGAACCGTCACTCGTTATTGAAACAGTTAGCCTAAATTATAGTTATTGTGTTCTCGAGGCCAGCACCGTGTTTTACCTTTCTAAAGCTCGTGCATGTGTAATTTCAATATCTTCATCATTACGTTAGCTAAAAACCGTCACTTACCAAAGAGTGTCACCGTTTCATATAACAAATGTCCCTACAAAGGGGCATTTTATAGTATGCACATATCCCATCGGCGATAATTGCTAACGTATCTCTAAGAAGTAGTCTCAATAAGGCGTTGATTAGTGCAAATTTATCTGCATTACTTAACTCCTTTTTTTCAGGAGACCCACTCTGCTGAATATTTAATATATTATTGCACCTGGAAAGAATACGACAAGAGTCCGGTGTCTGATTAATTTAACGTACCTTTGATGTTCATCCAGACAGGCACGGTACTTATATACCAATTAAAGTGTCTATTGACGTTTTATTCAATGACACGATGACTCTATCACATTAACTTAATAGTACATATGCACTGACTCACACACGGTAGTGATATGATTAAGATATTGAAGTTGCACTATCATTACTGTGAGAATTGTCGTTTAACGGGATCGGCGTATAGCCTTGATAGACACAAGATGTAGTAGCCTTGGTAGATAGATGTAGACCGATGAAGGAACTATAATGATAAAAAAAAAAATTGGTTGGAAGGAGTGCCATTTGACCTTTTAAGTTATTTATTGACATATTTATTACATTTTTGTGCAATTTCGATTGACTTTTAACAAGTATCTGTACGTTTGTTTTACCATGTGGACATTTTAATAATATATTTATCTATTTATTTAAATATTTAATTTATTTATACATTTGTTAACTCTACTTCTACAAAAGACCTGTGGTGGTACATTTCGTGTGGAATGGCACAAGCGAAACAGATGCGAACCACATCACGTCTGCCACGCGAAAGTGCACATTATAATACTAAACAGTATTTTGCAAACCACATGTCCATTGCGTTGTGAAACGACCCATCATTCAAACTCTTCCAACAAACACACCAGCAAAACTGCATTGGCATCAAACACATTAATAGGCCTATATTATTCATTGTTATTTTCACTTTCACAAGCGTGCTAAACAGTATTTATTGGATTGACGATCCGGATTGTTGTAATGTGTTATGTGAAGGAATCATTATTATCGAGAAAGTATTTGTGTATTCCATCTGAGAGTTTGACTTACTGACTCTGAAATAATACAATAGATTTCGTCGAAGATAATTGCCATGTCAAACGTGAATTCATCTCCATATTTGTATATCCAAAAATATTGGCCGGTTTGATAGTTAGTTGATTGGTTGAACCAAAGAACTTATTATTATTAAGATGTACAACGCGACGTATGGAGATAGGCAATTTGTTATCCATTGATCGCAGCGGTCTCAAACGGTTGGAAGCAACGTTGTTGGACAGGACAAATCTATGGGGCTGTAAAGTGACAGACGTGCTACCGGACTCAGTTCGATACCAAAGCAGGCAGTTCACCCAGTCGATCGACACCCGGGGGAACTGAATTATATCCCCAAGCCGACGATTGGCGATAAACCGGGGTGACATTATCAATTAATACAGGAACTAGGAAGAAAACCAACGGTGTCTCTGAACCGAAATTACCATGGACGCTTTCTCGGTTTCACGGGAAGAATTCACATAAGTACTCACATATATGGTTGCAACGCAAAATATGCCGTCTTTCGTAGAGCATGGCTTGATATGATAATATATAAGTTACGATAACAATATTTAATTAATAAGAAGCTGAACCTAGCCCTACCCTATGGTACAACTAGTATATATATATATATATGTAACTGTCCAGAATGACATATTTGCAGACAACATGTGTTAATTCATAGGACCTTTCTTCTAAAATTAAGACCGCGTGGACAGTCAAAACAAGCTCTGATTTCAGCATTTGGTGGTGAAAAAGATTGTATGACGGCTCACTGATTTTAGGATTGCTTACGTGCTGCGTTAGTGTTTCCTATACTATCATAAATGTCCGTCTTCAAGAAAAATTTGATGTACATTTAGGGACACAGAAAACCAATTCCTGAAGTATTCGAATTGACGTTTATTACGACGTAAACTCGAGACGTTTCTCGCAACGCAACAAATAAAAACACGTTATGTGAATCGTTCCCACATATTCGGTGGCCGGTTTATGTAGCCAGGACCAATTACCGAAAACACACGTAACATTATGAACAATAGAGCAATGTCAGTTTAAAAACCTTTACTTTTCTTTAGACAAGTCGTCGTCTCGTAGATTAATTACCGAATGTTTAGCGCACGATATGCTAACAGTCTAGGAGGAAAACGTTATCACAGTCTTCCAGTTAAATGCACGTGTTAGCGCACGTGCGATTGCACGCATGCACACACAAACACACGCACACATTCACAAGCATTGCCCGCACAAAGACCCATATACACACACGTGCGCGCGCACACGCACAGGCACACGGACGCACGCTCGCACACGCACACGGACACACATACACACATACACACATACACACACACAAATACACACATGCACATGCACACGCAGCGCACGCGCCCAGGCACGGACACACACAAATCATAATAATGTGTTGTTGTAGACAGTGCCCGTATCTGCCCAAATAATGAATGACGCTCACTCCATTTCAATTATCCTAGAACAGTAATCGCACACTACCAGATGGAACATTTTGGAGCGGCACACGAGAAGGCAGTGATAATGCGTGATAGTGACAACTGTCAAAGGTTTCACTATCACTAGAATCTAACCAACAAACAGATTTGTCTTGGTAGCGAACATGTCGTGGTTTCATATACCACGTAATTATTGGTCGTAGCAGGTCGAGTTTACTAGAGCGAAGGTACCGAATGACTATTGTGGAGTGACACAATATGCAGTATACTTCGGTGCACACCCGATCATTATTCCATATATAATGATAATTGTATTAAACTCTACTCCTGCGGCTTTCAACAGACCATTGAGTTATGTCGGTAGTAGTGTCAAGTGGCGTACAGTTCTGCGACCTCCGTAGTCGATGCAAGTATTTCTGTTTGCGTGTAGCCTTGGTGGACACAAGGTTTAGGCCGACATAGGAATTATTAGCGGCATTTCCGTTTAACAAGTCACGACCCGTTTTACCTCAACTACTGCGCTGGTGGCTGAATCAACTACTTAGCCAACTACTGCGCTGGTGGCTGAATCAACTACTTAGCCAACTACTGCGCTGGTGGCTGAATCAACTACTTAGCCAACTACTGCGCTGGTGGCTGAATCAACTACTTAGTCAACTACTACGCTGGTGGCTGAATCAAATACTTAGCCAACTACTGCGCTGGTGGCTGAATCAACTACTTAGCCAACTACTGCGCTGGTGGCTGAATCAACTACTTAGCCAATTACTGCGCTGGTGGCTGAATCAACTACTTAGCCAACTACTGCGCTGGTGGCTGAATCAACTACTTAGCCAACTACTGCGCTGGTGGCTGAATCAACTACTTAGCCAACTACTGCGCTGGTGGCTGAATCAACTACTTAGCCAACTACTGCGCTGGTGGCTGAATCAACTACTTAGCCAACTATTGCGATGGTGGCTGAATCAACTACTTAGCCAACTACTGCGCTGGTGGCTGAATCAACTACTTAGCCAACTACTGCGCTGGTGGCTGAATCAACTACTTAGCCAACTACTGCGCTGGTGGCTGAATCAACTACTTAGCCAACTATGCAGCTTTCACTATATTCAAAATAATTTGTTGGAAAGAGTGTCATGTGGCTAAACTAAATAACATTTTGCAAACGAAATCTCCATAGATAAAGTACTCGTCATCCGAGCCGTTGCATTTCTTCAGAGATGCCGTAGATTAGTCAACCTTTAGAGCCCGATATGCTAACCGTTACGAGGAAACCGTTATCAAACCCTTCGCGTTATATGCACGTGGAAGCGCACGCACACACAGACACAAACACACGCATTGCCCTCACACAGACATATATACACACACGTGCTTGTACGCACGCACAGGCACACGAACGCACACACGCACACACACACACGGTCGCCCGCAGACACACACTCACATTATTATATTATTTACATATGTTAAGTATGTATTATGTTTTTATCATAATGTATGCAAGTCAACACTACCAAAACAGTTGTAACTGAATGTAGTCTGTGAATAAATATATTGTATCTTGTATCTAGACTATTGACAGTTTAGAGCCTGACACGATAACCGAGGAGGAAAAAGTTATCACACCTTTCCCGTAAAGAGCACGTGCAAGCGCATGTGCGATTGCATGCACACACAGACACAAACAAACGCCACAGGCACACATTCACATGCATTGCCCTCACACATACTTATATACACACATGTGCTCGCGCATGCACGCACGCACGCACGCACGCACGAACACGCACACGCACACACACACAAACACACACAAACACACACACACACACACACAAACACACACAAACACACACAAACATACACAAACACACACAAACACACACAGACACACACACAAACACACACACACACACACACGCAGACACTCAGACACACTCACACACAGAGATATACACACAGACGCAAACATGCGCGGGCACACACGCACGCACACACACACACACACACACACACACATAAATATACACATGCACACACAGCGCACGCGCTCACGCACGGACACTCACACACAAATCATACTAATGTGCGGTTGCAGACATTGGCAGTATCTGCCCAAATAAGGCATGACGCTCATTCCATTTAAATAATCCTTGAAAAGTAATCACACTCTACCAGATGGAATATTTTGGAGCGGCAAACGAAAAGGCAATGGCAATGCGTGACAGTATCGGCTGTCAAAGTTTTCATTATCACTAGAATCTAACCAACAGATTTGGAAGCTATGTCAGTGATATTGTTTGCCCAGGTTAGTTTATAATCTAATTTTACTCCAAGATATGGGTGGCTAGAGACGGTAGAGAGTGGCACGCCGAAGAGTGAATATGAATGTAGTGTGGGTTTGGTTTGGTTTGTTATTGGGAGGTGAACACATTTAGATATGTTAAATTCCATTTGCTATTTGTCAGACTATGTTTGGAGTTTGATCAGATTGAAGAATTTCGTGGTCGGTTCCGGATGTGATTTTGCGATATATAATGCTGTCGTCTCAAAGAGACGTAAGGGAGATTGAACATTTTCGATTATGTAGTTCATGTAGAGCAATAATAGAACAGGTCCTAGGAATAAGCCTTGTGGTACACTAGATGTAACATCTGTTCTGTCCGACAGGGCTCCATTGACTGAGACTCTCTGTTTGCGACTGGATATAAACGATTTGATCCAGTTTTGTGAGTTTCCAGTTATTCCATAGAAAGCTAATTTGGATAGGAGGCGTTTATGGGGGACTTTGTCGAAGGCTTTGGCGAAATCAAGTAGGATGGCATCTATTTGTGTCTTATTGTTCATAGCAGTCACCCAGTCGTGGACTGTCTCGATGAGTTGGGATTCACAAGACAGACCTGGCTGGAATCCATGTTGGAAGTGGAGGATGATGTTGTGTTTGTGTAAGTGTTTCCACATATTGCTTAGAATTATGTGCTCCATAACTTTGCATAGGATGCATGTTAGTGAAATTGGTCTATAATTAGGGGGTCTGATTTGTGGCTTTTTTGTGTATTGGTGTTACTAGTGCTTGGAGCCAGTCATCTGGGAGTTTATAAGTGTTGTATGACTGCTGGAAAATGTGTGTGATGATGGGGGCAATTTCCGTTGTAGTCTCTTTAAGGACTCTGGCTGGAAGTTCGTCGGGGCCTTAGCTTTATTTTGGTTTAGGTTTTTTAGTTGCTTAATTACTCCATCTGTCCCGCTTTAATGAATGACCAGCATTGTTTTGGGTTTGTTTTTAGGCTGCCTCCAATGTAATGACAGAGCCACAACAATGCAACAAATCAAAACGCCACCTTATATCAAACCAACTATATTATGCACATATCCCAACAACGAGAATTTCTAACTTATTTCTAAGTAATAGTTTCAATACAGCGGTGATTAGCGCAAATTGATCACGGTCACTTAGGCCTTTTTCAGGAGACCCACTCTGCCGAGTATTTAATATATTACTGCACCTGGCAAGAATACGACAAGAGTCCGGTGTCTGATTAATTTAACGCACCTGTGATGTTCCTCCAGACTGGAAAAATAATTATACATTAATTGAAGTGTCTATTGACGTGTTATTCGATGACAAGATGGCTATCACATTAATTTAATAATACGTTTGTAAAGACTCACACATGAGAGCATTCTGACAAATATATTGAAGTTGCACTATCAGTATTGTCGTTTACCGGGATCGGCTGTTTGAGTGTAGCCTTGGTAAACACAAGATGTAGGCCACTGTAGGAACTATTGGCGGCATTTCGGTTTAAGAAGTCACGACCCCATCACTGCGTCGGTGGGTTGAATCAACTATTTAGCATACTATGTAGCTTTCACTATGCTCAACATTATTTGTTGGAAAGAGTGTTACGTGGTTAAACTAAATAACATTTTGTTAACCAAATCTACGTAAACAAACTAACCATCATTCGAGACGTTACTTTTCTTCAGACAGCACGTAGATTAATCACCCTTCAGAGCCTGATATGCTAACCGTTACGAGGAAACACCTTTCCCGTTATGTACACGTGCGTGCGCACTTGCGATTGCACGCACATACAGACACAAACACACGCACACATTCACACCAATTGCCCTCACACAGTCTTATACACACACACGTGCTCCCGCATGCAAGCAATCACACACGCACGCACACACACACACACACACACACACGCAGAAACACTCACATAAACTCTCACTCACACACACACACACACACACACACACACACACACACACACACACACACACACACACACACACACACACACACACACACACACACACACACACACACAATTACAAGTCATAATAAAGAGTGGTTGTAGACATTGTCAGTATCTACCCAGATAAGCCATTACGCTCACTCCATTTCAATTATCCTAGAATAGTAATCACACTCTACCAGATGGAACATTTTGGAGCGGCACACGAGAAGGCAGTGATAATGCGTGACAGTGACAACTGTCAAAGGTTTCACTATCACTAGAATCTAGCCAACAAACAGGTTTGTTTTGGTGGCGAAAGTGTCGTGTATTTATTGATAGAAGCAGGTCGAGTTTACAAGAGCTAAGTCCCGAATGACTATTATGGAGTGACACAATATGTAATATATTTCTGGGCACACCCGTTCATTGTTCCAGATATAATGAGAAATATGTTGAACTCTACGACTACTGCTACCAGCAGACAAGTGAGTTTCGTCGCTAGCGGATTCCAGTGGTAGTAATGAGCGGGCGTCCAGTTCTGCACTCTCTGTAGTCGTTACTATTTGTTCGCAATCACTACACTGGACAGAGGTGGACACGAACCGTCACTCTTTGTGAAAACTAACAATAGGCCTAAAGCGTACTTATTGTGGAACTTAGCCCGGGCATGTGTTTGACCTTTCTGAAGCTCCTGCATCAGAAAGGTCAATGTGTCTTCTTCATTGTATTTTCTAAAACATTTACTAAACAAAGACACCGTTTCATATTAGAAATACCGATATTAAGAGGATTCTTTTATATCATACACGTATCACGACGGCGATAACTGCTAACGTATTTCTAAGAAGTAGTACACAATAAGGTGTGATTTGCGCAAATTGATCTGTATTAATTAACTCATTTTTTAAGAATGTTTAATATATTATTGCAACTGGCAAACGTACAAGAGTCTGACAACATTAACACGATTCAGAGGTTAATGTCTCCTCTTTGGTCTTGCCATGGTTTGTTTGTCCTTGTAACACATCTGATAACACGCAGCCAACGCATCTCAAACACTGCAAAATATGTGCTTCTTTGGATGGTTGTGTCCAGGTTTTTGCACCATATATTGAAACATGCAGTTTAATGGCTTCAATGGTAGGGCTTTCTCTTGCTGAGATTTCTCTCTTCGAAATTATAAAATAAAACGATATTAACAAGTTGCCTCAAAGTGAATCATATCACCCGCTTAATCACCAGGTGGCGCATCTCGCGCAGTATATTTTAACAAGATTTAACAAGATTGCCATCCAGAGAATTAACTCTAGATGGCAGGTGGACAAGGAAGCCCTTTGGCTTATCGAGAGTCCAACCCTTTTATCTACATATATCCAGCCCTTCTGAGGTATGTGTCGATTTTATTTTTAAACATATTCACACTACTAGCACCCACACAATCATCAGATAATCTGTTCCATACATTCACAGTCCTTTGTGAAAATTAAAACTTTCTTACGTCTAATCTACACTGTTCCTTTACTAATGTAATTTCAGGTCCTCTAGTCTTTCTATCTTTCTTAACTGAAAAAAACATATTTCTATCAATATTTTCATAACCATTCAATATTTTAAACACTTCTATCTGATCTCCTCTCAATCTCCTGGTCTCTAGTGTTGTTAAACGACATTCTTTTAGGCGTTTTTCATAACTAAGATCCCTCAGTTTTGGTATCATTTTAGTCACTCTCCTTCGTACTCTTTCTAGCATATATATGTCCTTCTTGCGGTATGGCCTCCACGCTTGTATACAATATTCTAAATGAGGCCTAACTATTGTTTTGTACAGCGGTATTATTAGTTCTTTTACTTTATATGCTATATTTCGCCTAATCAATCAAAGGATTTGATTTCCTTTTGAAGCTGCAATTCCACACTGCTCTGAAACCTTCATGTCAGCACTAATTGTCAGCCCTAAGTCTTCTTTTTCAGTAGCATTTAGTACATTTCCCCCCATTGTATATTCTACATATTCGTTCCCATGTCCTGTGTGAAGGCATTTACATTTCCCAAAATTGAACAACATTTGCCACTTTTCAGACCATTTGATCAACCTGTCAAGATCATCTTGTAAATGCTGTCTATCCCCATCACTTTTAATCCTTCTAAACACTTTTGTATCATCTGCAAATTTCAACACCTTGCTAGCTATATCACCGTCCAAATCGTTTACATATGTTAAGAATAATATAGGTCCCAGTACTGATCCCTGTGGAACCCCACTCAAAACAGATTTCCATTTTGAAGCCTCCCCATCAACAACTACCCGTTGTCTTCTGTCAATCAGCCATTTTTCTATCCAGTTAATTATATCATTTCCTATGCCATGGGCTTTTAGTTTAAGCAGTAATCGCTGATGTGGCACTTTGTCGAAAGCTTTTTGAAAATCTAAGTAGACGAAATCTACTGGTGATCCATCATCTACCCACTTAGAGATATCTTCCAAAAAACATAACATATTTGTTAAGCATGACCTCGCTTTTAGAAACCCATGTTGAGATGGGTTTATCAAGTTATGTTTAACAAGAAAATCCACCATGTGATCTTTAATTAGACTTTCTCATAATTTACAAATCACCGATGTTAAACTAACTGGTCTATAATTATTTGACTTGTTTCTCGAACCTTTTTTGAATAACGGTATAATGTTTGCTTCTTTCCATTCTAAAGAAACCACTCCCTCTTCTAATGACAAGTTGTAAACTGTTGCAAGCGGTATGCTAATTTGTTCTACAATTTCCAATAGTAGTTTGGGTGGAATACCATCCACTCCAGGTGATTTATTATCCTTCAAAGCCCTGATTTTTTTAGCTACCATTTCTGGGGTTACAATTAACTGTCTTAAATAGTCTGATTCTGCCACCTTGAACTTAGCCTCTGGTACTGGCAGTGAACTAGTGTCTTCTCTGGTAAACACTGAACTAAAATACTCATTTAGGTCTTCTGCCATTAAGAATCCTTCTGATATTACGTTTCCAGCACTATCTTCTAGAGGACCGACCTTATCCTGAACTTTCTGTATGCTTCGAATATATGCATAAAAACTCTTGCTGTCATGTTTTATATTACAAGCTAATTTATGTTCATAGCTTCTCTTTGAATTTCTAATTTCAGCTGTAGCTTGGTTTAGTGCTTCTTTATAAATGTTGTAGTCTTCGTCATTTCCAGTGCGTCTATATGACTTCCACATCATTTCTTTATACTTAATTTTTATAATGGCTTCTTTCGATAAGTGTTTCGTTTTGGACCGTTTCCCGTGTTTTTTTAAGGGAAAAAATTTGACGATGATGCATTCAATTTCACTCTTTAAAATATTCCAGCATTCTGTTGCTGTCTTATTCTTCAGTGTGTTATTCCAGTCTATCTTTGCTAAATATTTCCTTATGTCCTTATATTTTCCTTTGTGGAAATTTCTCCTGTACTGCTTTTTACTATTCCTTTCTGATTTTACTTTGATGGTATAATGTATCTGGTTGTGATCACTATTCCCCAGTGGCTCACATGTCGTGACATTGTCAACTAATTCATTCTGTGAGGACAACACTATGTCTAACTCATTCTCTCCCATGGTTGGTTCTAGCACATGTTGAGAAAGGAAACTATCTTGTACTAAAACTAAAAACTTGTGGTCCTCACTACCCATACTCCGTAGAGATTTCCATTTTATATGCCCATGGTTGAAATCCCCCATAATAACACAGTCCCGTGTGCTCACTTCCTTTATAGCGTTTTGTATTTTTTCATTCTCTTCTATGCTTATGTTTGGACTTCGATAAACTAATCCAACTGTTAACGTTGACTTTCCTGTAACTATGTTACACCAAACAGCTTCTAATTTTATTTCATAAGCCTGGATAGATTCTTTAATATATAAAATAACTCCACCTCCCCTTCTTCCTATTCTATCTTTCCTAAACATTACATATCCTGTCAGTCCCAATTCGGCATCTGATACATCGGTGGTTGCCCATGATTCGGTTATACCTATTATGTGAGGGTCAATATCTTCTACCATAACGCTTAGTTCATTTCTTTTGTTTACTATACTCCTTGCATTTAAACAAACACATTTATATCCAGCTTCAGAACAGTTTTTCCAGACTGTTCTTTGCTGAATTATTTTTGCTGTCTTTATCTATGCCTCCAGTTTCAGGCTTCTCTGCGAGTCCCCTCTGCGAATTTAGTTTAAATAGATGCAACCTGTCCGACTGTCAACAGATCTCAGCAGATTCTCTGAGAATACTGCTGCCCCCTTTCCACTTAGATGGAGGCCATCTCTCATGTACATATCTTCTCTCCCAACAAAGTACCGCCATAAATCTCTGAACCCCACGCCCTCTTCTTCACACATCTGCTCAACTAGTGTGTTGATCGCCAACCTCTTACAGTTTCTGTATGATGCCCCCCCTTCCTCCCATTACTGGCAACATTCCTGAGAGAACAACCTGTTCCACTCTTGTCTTCTTTAGCTTCCTTACTAGATGTCTGTACTTCTGAACTATCCCAGTTGTTCCCTTCTTGTCTGCATTGTTTGTCCCAACGTGTACTAGTATAGACCCTCCCTTGCCATGTCCCAATACCTTCTCTACCCTTTCAGTCACATGCTCTATTCTAGCCCCCGGCAGACATACAACAATGTCCTTCCCATCGCATATAGTATTGTCTGTTTTTCTCAGAATTGAATCGCCCATAAACACTCTCTCTTTTCTCCTAGCCCCATCAATCACTGCCTCGGAGTAGCTCCTCCTGTTTTCATATGTCTGGTTGTTGTCTTTTACTCTTGCCATCTTCTCTCCTGTCACATTCTCTTCCATTCTCTTCTTTCCTGTCGCGTTTTCTCTTGTCCCCTTTCCTCCTGTCATCTTCTCTTCTAGCACATTTACTCTCACTTCCTTTCGTCCCTTCATCTTTCCTCCCATCACATTTTCTTCTCTCCTCTCCCGTCCCTTTTCCCCGGCTACCTTCTTCACTACGGTCACTTTTTTCCCTGTCCCCTTCACGCCTGTCATGTTTTCTGTTTTTTGCTGAACACTCTGTCTTCTTCCATCAGTCTTCTGTCTCACAGTCTTACTAACTGCCTCTGTGGTATCTACCTCTTCACCACCTGTATCGCTGTCGCGTCTCCCCTCGTTATCTACAGTCTGACTACCTGTTGATCTATTCCCACTGACCCGTTTTATTTTCCTCTGCCGAACACTTTTCCTCCGTCCCTCTGTCTTCTCAATATCTTGTTCCTTCACACCGGTCACCTTCCCTCCTCTCAGTCTCCTTTCTTCAGTCTCTGTGTCACAACTCGGCTCCTTCTGTGTTGTAGTATTCTCAACTCTCTCTGCGTCATCCCTCTCTGCTCCATCTATTTCTATGTTGAGTCTCACCTCCATCTCTTTCACTATATCCGTCAACTTACACACCTCCTTCATCAGACATTCCACCCTCAAACACCCCATACACCGAAAGGTGAATCCGTCATCTTTGGTCTCTGCCCATGATTTTGGACAGCCAGACAACACAAAATCCACCCAGCTCTGGCAGTCGTTGCAAACTAAGTGTCGTTTTGCCCTGAGCTGCCGCTTGCAAGGTGCCATATCAGAATTTATTTATGTTCAAAATAGTTTTATATAGTCTTTGAAAAGACTTTTCTGTGTACAATTTACACCATATTGTTTAGGTTATAGTTAGTTATATTTGTTAACACACAATGACACACCTTGCCTTACCTAGTTACGATGTCGATGACAATGTATTCAAGTTAGGCTTAGATACAAGGTAGTCTTTACAAAGCCAGTTTCCTGTGTACCAATATACACTTTAAAAGGTTGTTATTTCAGGTTTTAATTACTCATCTAACTACATTGATTATCTCAAATAACGCTATTCTATTGTCGTTCACGTTACGTTAACTTCGCCAGTGACCTACTTTGTAAACAACGTTCCGATTACATTAACGTCCCCAATTATCGCTCGCAAATCGCCTACTTTTAATCTACCCTAGATTACTCCCTCTAGCTAACTTTTAACAAAAAATATTGCTTAATGTATATCTATAATTACGTTATGTATGCTATACACTCAATAATATCACTTATCTTGATCAAATATCCTTATATTTTCGCAAGTATGCTGCACCAAATTCAAATCAATTCACCACCGGAAGTTCCCCTTTTGACAACGATAAATTGCCTGTCCCGATGTTTTGAGTCAACGCTCTTGGTCCGTTCGTCTGTCCGTCCGTCGGTCCATCCGTTCGTCCATCCGTACATCGGTTCGTCTGTCCGTCCGTCCGTCAGTTCGTCCGCCGTCAGTCAGTCCGTCCGTCCGTCCGTGCGAGCGTGCGTCCGTCAGTCCGTTCGCTGTCCGTCCGTCAGTCCGCCTGACCGTCCGGCCGTCCGCCAGTTAGTCAGTCATTTCGTCCGTCCGAACGTACGTCCGTTTACGTATCATCCTAGAACATCCGTATTTTGGTTTTCCATATGCCCATTCAGTTGTTAGCAGTATTGGAAATGTCAACATCGTAATTCTTAATTACTAATAACAGTGGCATGATCCACGCAGACTATTACGTCACTGCTCTAATGAGGCAGTTCATTTTGTTATTTAGTTGTCGACATTAGTAGCGCTATTGACGTTTTATGCAATGACACGATAACTATCACAATAATTTAATAGTACATATACAAAGACTCACACATAATAGCAGTTTGACTAAGATATTGAAGTTGCACTATCATTATTGTCGTTTAAATTAATCGGCTGTTTGCGTGTAACCTTAATAGACACACGATGTAGGCCGATATAGGCACACACACACACGCACACGCACTCGCACACACGCACACGCACACGCACACACACACTCACTCACACACACACACACACAATCACAAGTCATAATAAAGAGTGGTTGTAGACATTGTCAGTATCTACTCAGATAAGCCATGACGCTCACTCCATTTCAATTATCCTAGAATAGTAATCACACTCTACCAGATGGAACATTTTGGAGCGGCACACGAGAAGGCAGTGATAATGCGTGATAGTGACAACTGTCAAAGGTTTCACTATCACTAGAATCTAACCAACAAACAGATTTGTTTTGGTGGCGAACGTGTCGTGTATTTATTGGTCGAAGCAGGTCGAGTTTACAAGAGCTAAGTCCCGAATGACTATTATGGAGTGACACAATATGTAATATATTTCTGGGCACACCCGTTCATTGTTCCAGATATAATGAGAAATATGTTGAACTCTACGACTACTGCTACCAGCAGACAAGTGAGTTTCGTCGCTAGCGGTTTCCAGTGGTAGTAATGAGCGGGCGTCCAGTTCTGCACTCTCTGTAGTCGTTACAAGTATTTGTTCGCATTCATTACACGGGACAGAGGTGGACACGAAGCATCACTCGCTGTGAAAACTGATAGTAGGACTAAAGCATACTTATTGTATACTTGAGGCCGGGCATGTGTTTAACCTTTCGGTAGTTTGTGCATCTGTGATTGCAGTGTCTTCTTGATTGCATTTTGTAAAACCCGTAACTTATTAAGCAATGGCTCTGTTTCATATCAGAAATACCCACATAAAGGGGCATTTTTGTATTATACAAACATTATAACGGCAATAATTGCTAACGCATTTCTAAGAAGTTGTCTCTATAAAACGACGTTTAGCGCAAATTGATCTGTATCGTTTAACTTTTTTAATTGACAAAGTGACCAGTATGCCGAATATTAAATATAGTATTTAAACTGGCAAGAATTCGACAAGAGTCCAGTGTCTGACTAAATTAATGTGCCTTTGATGTTCCTCCTGGCTGGCACGATAGTTATACACCAATTTCCGTGTCTATGGACGTTTTATGGAATGTCATGATGACTATCACATTAACGTAATAGTATATAAGAACTGACCAACACATGATAATAATCTGACTAAGATATTGAAGTTGCACTATAATTATTGTCGTTTTACATGATCGGCTGTTTGCATGTAGCCTTGGTAGACACACGATGTAGGCATATGTAAGAACAATACTAATACTACTAATAATAATTTGTTGGAGGGAGTGCCATTTGCCAAAACTAAACAGCACGTGCTCCGAATGCCACCCAATACACCCGCCCAGCGAGCAATCGACAACTATTTTGCCGTAGACGAAGGTGTCACGACATACAAGGGTCGACCGCGGAAGACTCTGCCGACGCCGTTGTGCGCAGAGCTGAAACGCATGCGTCGTACGTTACGTTGCAACGCCGAAGGCGACGCTCTGCGCGCACTCGACCGTGAACAGTGGCTAGAGTTGTGGGGGATATCTAAAAATAAGAAAGCATGATATGAATCCGTGAAATTGACCTTTTAAATTATTTATTTATTTATATATTTATTAAATTTTAGTGCAACTTCTGTCGACTTTTTAACATGTATATTTACGTTGTTTTATCATATGGATATTTTAATAATATATTTATCTATTTATTTATACATTTCATTTATTTATATATATATTAACTCTACTTCTACAAAAGAACAGTGATGGTACATTTCGTGCGGAATGGCACAAGCGAAACAGACGCGAACCACATCACGTATGCCACGCGAAAGTGCACATAATAATAATAAACAGCATTTTGTAAACCACGTGTCCATTGCGTTGTGAAACGACCCATCATTCACAACCACATGTCCATTGCGTTGTGAAACGACCCATCATTCACAACCACATGTCCATTGCGTTGTGAAACGACCCATCATTCACAACCACATGTCCATTGCGTTGTGAAACGACCCATTATTCACAACCACATGTCCATTGCGTTGTGAAACGACCCATCATTCAAAACCTTCCAGCAAACACACCAGCAAAACTGCATTAGCATCAAACATATCAATATGTCTATATTATTCATTCTTAAGTTTTTCATTGTTATTTTCACTTTCACAAACGTACTAAACATTATTTATTGGATTGACGATCCGGATTGTTGTAATGTGTTATTTGAGGGGGTCATCATCATCGAGAAGATATTTGTGTATTCTTTCTCAGAGATTGACACACTGACTCTGAAATGATATAATACGGTTCGTCGAAGATAATTACCATGTCAAACGTTAGTTCATCTCCTTATTTGTATATCCAAAAATATTGGCCGATTTGATGGTTAGTTGATTGGTTGAACCAAAGAACTTATCATTATTAAGACGTACAACGCGATTTGGGGAGAAAGAGAATTTCGTATCCATTGATCGCAGCGGTCTCAAACGGTTGGAAGCAACGTAGTTGGACAAGGCGTATCTATGGGGTTGAAATGTGACAGACGTGTTAGCTGGCTGAGTTCGATCCAAAGCACGCAGTTCACCCTGTCGATCGACACCATGAGGTATTCAATCATATACCCAAGCCGACGACGGACGATAAACCGGGGACGTCTGTGCCATTCACTTACGAAAACCTAACAGTCGTTTTTAAGCCACGCCCTATTTACTGATCATTGGTCCTTCTAAAAATAAAAACGAATGCGCGCGCATCTACGTTTGTTTTTCGTTGGGTGCTATTTGCGAAGTCGACCGTTGAATATTTATAAATTTGTTAAATATTAAGGATATTGTCTGTTAACGAATTATGAACTGGAGCTATGTTTTGAGAGTAAGTGGTGTAATCTATCCACCGCCTTTATATCGCTACAAAATCTACATAACTAATTATGTGCATCGTGCATTTAGAATTTTAGACTAGATTAGAAGTTTAGTATGCTCAACGATACAGCGTAAGGTAGGGAGGTGTAAGAAGCCCCCTCGAGATAAAACGCCCCCTGGGTATTTCAATATTTCGATCGTGTGCTGCCTGTCTCTGGTGGATGAAAACAATGCTGCCACCTAGCATTCATTGCGTCCGAACGCGCAAGAACGCCAAAACAACGGTGAGTAACAAAAAGTGAATTTGAAGTTTTTAGGCTTGTTTGATGTTAAAATGTTACATACTAGATGTATGATTATGGGACAGAGATTACGTGCGATATCAAATAGTCGTTATATTATGCATCGTTTATGTCAGTAGTTTCAATTATTACCATGCAAAACGGGCGATAAGTAAAGGTAATTTGACCATCGGCACACGTCTGCATGAAACCTATTGGGGCAAGACGCCCCCAACGACGTGGGGCAAGACGATACCCCACGTCGCGAATGTGCTACTGTTCTGACATCGACGCCGCATAAGAACAAGTTGGCTATGCAGCAGGCGAAGAAAGAACGCATACACAAGCTCAAGAAGAAGTCCCTGGCGACAGGAGTGAAGAGACACACGGCAAAGAAAAGGCGCGTGAGCTCCAGTAGCGAGGAGGAAGAATGGCCCTGCATTATCTGCGGAGAGTCATTCAAAGACAGCAGATCACGAGAGGTGTGGGTCCAATGTCAACTGTGCAAGAAATGAGCCCACGAAGATTGAACCGCGGGACAGGCCTTTTCACGTGCCCCAATTGTGAATCGGAGAGCGATTGACTGTGCATTATGTGCCATCTGTTCATCTGTTGCCTGATGTCGTTTAATATGCTTTAATAAAGTTCGTATTTCTTATTTGAAATTATTCAACGTATTTTGCAGATTAAATTTATGTTTGTTTCACACAATTTTTCATTGGGGCAAGACGCCCCCTGGGGGCCGGTTGCCCCACACTAAAGGGCGTCTTGCCCCACTTATGGGGCAAGACGCCTGCTTTGGAATTTTTTTTAAATTGACGATCATAACAGTTAGTGCCGTCAGATGACAGAATGCCTTTGGTGAAACATGGAATAGGCACCCCGCAATCGTGTGCAAGCGCAAAAACCTCAAAATGTTCACTGTATGCTTAAATATGCCCATTTTCCCTTAAGGGGGGCTCCATGCCCCACCCTACCCTACACCTTTTAGAAAATCTGACGTTTTAATAATTTTATATCCTTAGCGGTGATAATTAAGCCATGCTTAAGAAAATTGACCCAAAATGTTAGCACATCCTTGTGCTAGGGATTGGTTCTCTAAAGAAATACAGTTGGATCAACGAATAAAGTGAATCATATTTGACTTTTATGAAACGAAACGAAGGCACCAGCGACGCCGTACGAAAACACCCAGAGGTCAGACACAGCATAAGTCAGAAGCCGGCAGCGTGCATTCAGTAGGGTTATGACAGACGTATTTATTTTGACCATACAAACATGTACAAATTGAAATACTTTACATCAATGTGAAGGTCAAGGAGACTCCCATTAAAACATAACATGTCGCTAACATGGGAGTCCCCTTTTAATGAAATAGTAGTCAGTAGCGATAGACCAGAGGGAGGAGGAGACGGTTCACAGTTTCAAACACTTTGGTACTATTATTGATAAGAAACTGACTTTCAGTGAACACGCTGACATGGCGCACAAGAAATCACAGCAACATCTGAATGCAACACCCAAGTAATGTGTCCGAAGAGCTGCGGTTATTTCTGGGGGTGATGGTGGAGAGTGTACATGCATCTTTATATTATGTCATTATCATTTAGTTGTCTATTCTGCACGTATCAAGTATTATTTACATAATTTCTTATCACTGTGTGTATTTGAGAATGCAGGTATTGTAGTACTAGTGCCCTTCTCTGGCGTGTATGCAATGATACTGGATGTTTGTATGTCTTATGTTTTACGGACAAAGCTAATTATTTAATTATGTAATCAATGTATAATAATAATAATAATGACAAACTTCTACAGCACCTAAATCCCCAGGAATCTGAGCTCAGAGGCGCAACATACAAGAATCATTGAAAGTATGAGCGTTTCTGTTTTAAAATGTATTTTAGGACAGACAATAACGTGCTGTCAATCTATAATAAGGAACTTTATATATAGCATAATGCATCGACTTGATTGTTCAGTTAGGTATATCATACAGGATAAAGAATACATTTGTGATATTCATGCAGAATACGTAAATACTGGAGCAAGTTAGTACATCTGAATATTTGACAGCATATTTTGTACGCAGCCGTACAAGATTATATGTTATATGTATGATCTAATGTAAATTGGACAACAATATATTTACTCCAGTTTCATGTGTGTGTGTGTGTGTGTGTGTGTGTGTGTGTGTGTGTGTGTGTGTGTGTGTGTGCGCGTGCGTGCGTGTGTGCGTGTGTGTACATGTTCTGTCGAGTTTGATTAAAACTATTTAATTGAATTAATAATATTATTTTTTATTTTTTCATGCACGGACACACCACTACATCCATGGCAATGTCGTGTACCCTTGTCGCCAGGCTTCATTCTGTATATATTACAAACTACAATGTATAATGTATAATCTTTAGATAAAACATAGTAACCTTATCTAATAGTTAATTCATATTTTAGTAAACTACAGCCAAAATACGCACTCTGTGATGCTACCAAAAATTATTCACAATAAATCACTTAAGTTGCCCTTAAATCACATTACATATCCATGATCAAAACTTTATAAATATCAATTCGTATAACGAACACGTCCACGGAGTGTTTGACTACTGGGTTCAACCAACTACTATAGTTCTAGCATTGCTATCATGCACGCTAAAGAATAAACTATGCTTTTTAAAAGTACCCGGTACTATAGTTCTAAACACAACAAAATGAAACTCGCTCGACACATGCGTCAGTCGCTTCTTGCCCTAGAAACCAATCACGAGCGCGCTGCGCGTCTCTTAAAAGCGCCTTTTAGTTTTTCATAAGTGAATCGCAAAGACGCAAACCGGGGTAACATTATCAATGAATACAGGAAATAAGAAGAATGCCATTAGTGTCTCTCAACGGAAATTACCATGGACTCTTTCTCGGTTTCATGTGTTGAATTCACATAACTACTCATTAATATGGTTTCAACACAAACATTGCCAACTTTCGTAGATGCATGGTTTAATATGGTAATATATGAGTTAGGATTACAATATTTCATTAATAAGAACTGAGCTGAACCTAAACATGACCCTATGGTACGAAGACAGCCTAGTGTAACATTTTTACAGACAGCATGTGTGAATTCATAGTACCTTCCATTTAAAATTAAGCCCGCGTGGATAGTCAAAACAAGCTCTGGTTTGAACACGTGGTGGTGAAAAAGATTTTTATGGTGGCTCACTGATTTTACTATTTTAATTGCTGGGTCTGGAGTGTTATAGCCACGTGGTTCAATATTTACGGAGCTACACTTTGTAGATGAAATGCATACTTACCTTGCAGCCTTGTCAACCAACACGATTTGCTGACGGACCGAATTAACTGGAGAACGAATCGGCTGCCACCAGTCTATATAAATAATAATAATTGATATACGGACTGGTTTTGTATCGAGGCCTGCAGGTAAAGAAAACAGCAACACAAAACCGAATTCTACAGACATCTAGATAAGGCAACTATCCGCGTCACAGAGGGAGAGCCATTCAGATCAGATTTGTACAGGTAATGTTGACGTCATTGTTTCCAAACACGCCACGCCACTCCCGTTTAGACGTTCTTACAATTTCGGTTTATTAAAATACGGGCATCGTGATTGTTTACTGTACTAACACAAATGTCCGACTCTTTATTTGGGATAACAACCAAAGCTGTGCACAAGTACGTGAATTAGCCTCGTACCTCCTAAAAAAGGAGCAACGAGGAAAAACATTGTATGACTCCCCAACTGTCAAATTTCAAATATATATTGTATACCACTATTTGTTGTCAACAAGTATTTATTTTTATTTAATACAACTTAAAGAACATGGGTCTGCTACGCAGTTGACAATCATACTCTAATACTTGACTAGTTTTCTATAAGAAATATGTTTCTATCAGAATTACGTAACACGTATCATTGCCGGAACAAATAGACGAGGATATGTCACACATATTCTCTACCGTCTACACTGGCTGTCTGCGCGCCAGTGGATTGAATACAAATTGTTACTGCCGGTGTATATAGTTCATTGGTTGTGACACATTACACGCCAGTCACATCACTTCTGCCGGCAGACTATTCTGTTGACTGTTCTGTTTCGAGATATCATCTGCAACATTATGGCTGTCGTTCCATTTCGGCCCGATCCAGTGGAAACTCTGTTGCTACACTCAGGTCACTCTCAAAACACACTTTTGTACCGGCAGGCATTCAAGGAACTTTGCAGTCTGCACCAGTGACAATTTAGCAATGTGGACGATTTTAATATGTATTGTACTTTTCAGCCTCTATGGTTGCCAATGAAAATAAACTTATTATTATTATTTATTTATTTATGCACAGTATTTTTAGGTATTTAATCTGTTTAATCATTTTACTTGTTCTGAATTTTTTATATATTTATCTTTAATTTAATGTATTAGGGTTAATCTAACTGACATTTTATATCGCTTTATATTCTACTCTGTATACTCATAAATCATGTTTTCTTTTGCCTTTCCATTTAATATGTCTTAGACCATTTTATGTTTTTAAATTATACTGTACCAATTTTATACGCCTTTGAGCAGATTTATTATCCGGACACGCGACAATCTATGCATGCTTATTAGTATTATTTATTATGTTTCCTGTTATATGTAGGCTATGACTGATACATGTTTACGCTAGACCATTGAGATAAGACCCATGTTAACACGCCGTTTGAAGATATATAGTTATGACGTATTCCATAACGCTATGTTTATTTGCAATGCGACACCACATGCTGATTGAAATGAAGAGGTGTCAAATTACCTCCGGAAGTCTCTATACACGCCAGTAAAATAACACGATGGTTTAGTTTTACAACAATTTACTAAACACATTGTTTTGTCGTGCAAAATCAAGACACCTATGCTACTCCAAACCGTCTTCTTCGATCGCTGAGCAAATACCCAGACGACGTGTATGGAGATCCTGGGTTGCCCAATCGTCAAGGTCTCCCTCTCTGCCTCACTGGTGTTATCCAACTGAATGCAAAGCATTACATCTGGTACCGGCTCAGCTGCAGGAGCTGCGGGGAGATGGCAGGGTTGACACCAAACCGCCTAGGCGCATCACACAGACCATTGCATACAGGTCTATGTAGTAATCTACATACATTTATATGGCTGCATAAAGAACTTTACGAGACTAGCGAACACTGCGGCGCCCTCTAATGGACAATGCGTTCCCACCGCATGGCGCCTCTACAACCGTCGATAGCCACCTGATTCTAATAGCCTAGATAAGTTAGCAGCCGTAAGGTGGCATCACTTTGGGCGCCTTTCTCGTTTGCATTCTCTAGTCGGAGGAAGCATCGTGCCATCTCACCACCTACAAAAGCCATTGTCCTTGTAACACATCTGATAACCCGCAGACAACGCATCTCAAATAGGTCAAGACGCTGTGCTTCTTTCGATTGTTGTGTCCAGGTTTCCGCACCATATATTTATATATGCAGTATAATGGCTTCGCGAGTCGGGCTTTGTCTTGCTAAGATTTCTCTGTTCGAAATAATAAAACGATATTCTCAAGTTGCCTCAAAGTTAATCACATCACCCGCTTAGGCACCAGGTGGCGCACCTCGCGCAGTGGAAATTATTCTTGGTCAAAGCTGTGGTACTGCATAATGTTGAGGTATGTGTTTGCATTAACAATTAAACACATTATTTTGACAACGATAAACTACCTATCCCGATGTTTTGAATCGACTCTCTTAGGACCACATTTGAAAGATTTACAGCACTCCGTTTATTCAATGTCAATGGTTCACGTGAATCGCATAAAGTCAAACACAATTGAACATGTAAAAATCATCCGGGATACTTTTGAATGTGAGATGGAAGGGCGGAAATTCGCATTAACCAGCATTTATATACACATCTTAAGTTGGAAATGTCGACTCCGTTACTTTCGCTCGGTTACGATTTGGCCGTCGGCTCCATTAATATAAGTAAGTCGATATACGCTTAGGCAGAATATGGGCTCACCTCGATTTCGCCGTTATGTCTAAATATAGTAATTTGCCAAAACATAATGTTTTAAAATGTTGCTCCTTACGGCGCTTTTGAGACCACGTCCGTCCGTCCGTCCGTCCGCCATTCCGTGCATCCGTCCGCCAGTTAGTCAGTAAGCCAGTCAGTCATTTCGTCGGTACGAACGTTCGTCCGTTTATGTGTCATGCTAGGACATCCGTATTTTGGTTGTCCACATAACCATTTAGTTGTCAGCAGTATTGGGAATGTTAACATCGTAATTCTTAACTACTAATAACAGTGGCATGATCCCAGCAAAAAATTACGTCACTGCTCTAGTGAGGCAGTTAATTATGTTATTTAGTTGTCGACATTAGTAGCGCGATTATCAAAACTGACTGTCTTACAGTATTAGTGACGAGACAATGCATACTGTTATGTAACCACGGGGCAATGTTAGCCCTGGATTTCTCTTTGAGACAAATCGCACCGGCGAGCGTGGCTACGCCGCCTTATATCACATGCGCTGCAGTTTATCGTAGACGGTCTCTTCCATCTGCGACACTCCCGGCCCCACGTACTCAGATTCATTCTTCGTAGGGTCCGAGAAGTCGTCAGCCCGGATGTCTTCTTATTGCCCCTCCTTAGTTCCCGTCACCGGCTGCCTGGTGTACGCCTCGTTCGTGTGCATCCTGCCAATTGGTTCCGACCCTTCAGCCCGCGACAAACTCTGGTATTTTCACACGACGACGATGACAATAATAAGGCGACGATGATGATGATGTTAGTAGATAGTAAGCGCTGTTGGACCTCAAAATCCTACTTATAAAAAAGAATTTAATGACCACTAAACGATTCGAGCACACCGCTGAGTCAGCAATAATGCGAGACTAATCCTATGTATAAAAAAAGATCAAAGGCTTTGTGTTTGACACTAATGAGTTTGGGAAACCTACTTATAAAAAACGTGATTGATGAGCGATGTAATTTGATACTAATTGGATGATTGACAGTACACTAGAGAGATGCTACCTAGCGGTGAGTGCAGAGAGTATTTTAGTCCTAGCGATCAACGCCGTACATAGAGCGCGCTGACATAAGCAATACGCTAACCACGCTAAAACCATCGTATAAACGTTTAGTTTCGTACTTTTAACGTAGTCCTCAACGCTGACGTAATGCGTTTGTAGATTCGAGAGGCCACCTAGCGGGGTAAAATGCCACCTAGCGGTGAGATATAACCGGGGCAAAACCCTGCATAATCGTTGGCGACGGTGTAGCTCTCTTAGGAGAGTGTTCGCCTAGGGATCGAAAGGTTCCGGGTTTGAACCCTAGTCGCAACTTTTTATTAGTGTTGGTGGTATATAAGCGGTGACGGTAGCGGGTGATCGGTAGTCGGTACGATGTCGTCGCCTATAAAGTTTGGTGGATCGCGGTCGTTCTTGTCGAATATGTATATGCGTCGACTGTCGGCGTTCGGTCGAGGCTTTCGATCCGTCGAGCACGCCTATCAGTATAGGAAAGCGATATTCTACGAGGACGTGGAATGCGCCGAAATAATCAAAAGTTCGCGAAGCTCTTACGCAGCGAAACGACGCAGTTACGACATTCGACTAAAGAGAATGAGAAACAAATGGACCGACATTAGGGTGAAATGTATGAAGATGTTGTTGAGGAGGAAGTTTGACGGATCGAGCGATTTGAAGGCTGCACTGTTGGCGACCGGGGACGCCGAATTGGTGGAATGGATAGCGAGTAAGGAGGGTTTCTGGGGTAGCGGAATCGCGGGCGATCCGGGGAAGAACACGCTCGGTAAACTGTTGATGGAGTTGCGCGATGAGTATAAAAACGCGTAAAAAAGTGTTCGTCGTTCAGTCGTGAAAAATGAACGGACCGTCGTTGAAGCATCCTTTTACGTGTATAGTAGCCGGTCCTACGGGATGCGGTAAGACGACGTTCGTCGAGCGTTTGATACGTTACGACACTATGATCGATCCGCCGCCGGAGAAAATCCTGTGGTGTTACGGACAGTGGCAGAGCGGCTACGCGTCTATGTCTTCGAAAATAGAGTTCGTAGACGGCCTGCCGGATCCGAAACGTTTAGACGGTAAAGCGAGAACGCTTCTAGTACTCGACGACCTCATGGAGGAGACCGATAGCCGGGTGACGGTACTATTTACTAAAAAAAGTCATCATTGTAATACGTCGGTCGTACAATTACGTCAGAACATGTTTCCGAAAGGGAAAGAAAACCGTACAATCAGCCTGAACGCTCAATACATAGTGCTATTCAAGAGTCCTCGAGACGCGGGTCAAGTAGGTCACCTAGCGAAACAGATGTACCCGGGAAAGGTCAACTACATGATAGAGGCTTTCAAAGACGCGACGTCGTCGGCGTACGGCTATCTATTCGTGGATCTGAAACAGGAAACGGAAGAGGACATGCGTCTGCGTACGTGCATATTTCCGGACGATCGCCTTCAGTACGTGTACGTACGGAAGGGTGGCGGCGGCGGTGGTGGTGGTGGCGTCGGCGGACTATAAGAAGAGAGGGACGACGGGGCGTACGTTTATTAGTCGCTATGACGGGGCGCGTGACGGGAGCGAAGAGACGACCGAAGGTGGCGTGACCGACGAATCAAATAAAGAGACACATCGTCGCCCTGCAGCTGTTGGAGAGACATAGGCGGAACATCGCTCTGCGAAAAGCGCTACTCGCCCACGCGGACACCGGTCTCATTTGTAGTCTGTGCGATTGCGCGTACAACATTCTGAAAGGGAACGTGAAGTTGTCGCCGAAACAGAAACGCGTATTGTCGAAATACCGGGATCACCTGCGTAAACTCGTCGACAAACACGTGACGCGTAAGCAGAAGCGTGTCATCTTGCAAAAGGGTGCGGGTGGTTTTTTGACGACCCTGCTAGCGCCGTTAGCGAGTACCGTTATCTTGCCGCTGCTCAGACAGGTGTTCGGCGGCGGCGCCGGCGGTAATTGATGCAGTACGCGAAGAAGATGGCGTTGGTCGATCCACGATTGGTGGAAAGCCTTCTGCCACGCGTCGATCAGTCGTCGAGCACGCCACGATCACGTGTGCTGAGTAGCCTTGACAGCGACATGAAGGACATTCTAGAACGTTCGGATTTATCGGAACGAGAAAAGGTAGCGTCGTACAATCAACTGCTGAGTCGGTACAATACGATAGAGGCGGCTCGAGCGGCGCAACCGGTACGCGTGTCGGTGGTGAACAGCGACGAGACACCCGCGGTACCGGTGGCGCCAGCAGCGGCGGCGGCGGTGGCGCCACCATCGTCGGAGACGATAGAGCGCGAAATCGTAGCCAGTATGCCGAAAACGTTGAAAGAGAAGACGAGACTGCTGATCGAAAAAATGAAAGATGATCCGTTGTCTCGATGGAACGATCGCGGTGAATTCGTGTACGACGGTAAAGTGATCGCGGGGAGTAATATGGTCGATCTAGTAAACGATCTCATGCGAACGAGATCGAAGACGACGGCGCTCGTAGGATGGCGGGAGTTCGGATTGCACATGAAGGATATGAATATCCCAATGGAATTCGTAGGCAACCCGCGCTATCGTTCGTACGTGGAGCGACGACGGAAGCAGCTACTAGAAGAGAGGATGACGATGCCGTCGACGTCTAGTTCATCAGCAGCGCCGACTGAGTGGAGACGTCGTACTCGGATGCGAGGCGAACCTAAACGCAGATCCGCTTCGTTGGGCGTCACGGCGTGGGATACGTTGTCGTGATGACGTCACGACGCGCGATCATCATCGTCGTCGTCGGTTTCATCATCGCGCTTATCGCGTTCTGTATCATCGTATCATCATCGTCGCCGTCGTTGTCGTCATGGTGTCCGGGTGGAGTCGTCGTCCAAAACGAAAGCCTCGACAGCAACGAAACGTCGACGTCGACGACGACGAGCTGAATAACGCGTACTTCGATCCGAAACGGGTGGGGAGTTACGGAGGCGTCGACGCGTTGCACCGGGCGTCGAAGCTCCGACGTCCGGCCGTCGAGAGGTGGCTAGCGTCGCAGGACGCCTATACCCTACACAAACCGGTTAGACGTCATTTCAAACGACGTCGCGTCATCGTGGGCGGTCGAAACCAGCAGTGGCAAGCCGATCTGGTCGACTTGACTAGACTGAAAACGCACAACGACGGTATAACATTCCTATTGACGGTGATCGATGTGTTTTCGAAGCGGGCGTGGTGCGTTCCGTTGAAGAATAAGTCCGGAGCGTCGCTCGTCGCGGCCTTCGAGCGCCTGCTGAACGACGACGACGAGACGCCGCACACGCTGCAGACCGATAAGGGGAGCGAGTTTTTGAACCGACCCCTGCAAACGTTGCTAAAGAGTCGCGGCGTTCATCATTTCGTGACGCATAACGAGGAGACCAAAGCGAGCGTCGTGGAACGGTTTAATCGAACTTTGAAGACGCGCATGTGGCGCTATTTTACGAAACACGAAACGCTGCGCTACGTAGAGGCGTTACCGGATTTCGTGCGATCGTACAACAACGCCTAGCACCGAAGCATCGGTAGGACGCCGGCGATTGTCGACGCGACGAATCAGGAGGCCGTATGGCAACGACTATACGGGGGTGGCGACGACGTCGAACGACGACGAAAACCGAAACTACGCGTGGGAGATCGCGTACGTATCAGCAAGACGAGGGGTCATTTCAAAAAAGGATAGATAGCTAACTGGAGCGAGGAGCTGTTCACCGTCGTAGAGGTGCACCCGTCCGAACCGCCCGTTTATCGCCTCAAGGACGACGCCGAGACGCCGATAGAGGGCACCTTCTACGAACCGGAACTACAACGCGTAGTCGTTCCGAAAGACAAACTATATCGCGTGGAGGCGGTTCTTCGGCGGCGTCGGCGTCGTGGCGGCGGTTCGGAGGCGCTCGTAAAATGGAGCGGATATCCGGCCTCATTCAACAGCTGGATCGACGCCGAGTCGCTCGTGGACCTATGATGATGAATCGTTGGATGCGTCACACCGGCTGCTGGCGACTGCACGAGGCGGGACTATGCAACGGATCTTCGTTCTTACCGTATAAAGGTCCCTGTTGCATCGACAGCGCGCATTGGCGCGACGATGTGCGACGACGACGAAACTACCTCGAGTGGCGAGCGTCGAACGAACGCCGACGAATCGTCCGTCGTCGACGACGAGCGCAACGAGGACTCCATCGACGCTACAACAACAACCGCCGCCGAACCAGTTCCATGGCGAATCTGCGGCAACGAATGTCCTAAGGCCGAAATCGTGTTCCTCTGTCAGGTCGTCGTCCTGTACTTCGTGATCGCCGTTAGTATATACAATCTGACGAAAGGTCAAGGTGACTCCAACCTGGGGACGGCGCTGTTGAGCAGCTATCTCAGTTACCTGCTCCCGAGTCCGTCTATGAGTGTCGGCGAACGTCGACAACGCGATGGCGGTCTCGTCTGATTTTTACCTGACGCTGCCGAGCAACGCGTCTATGAAACGTCACCCCGAAAATACGTTGACGCACTACGTCACGACGTTGCCGCGACGTTTCGACCTGTCGGGGGAGTGGGAATGCGGCGCCGTGTCGGTACAGTATCCGCACACGTGGTACAACGTGAGAGAGAAGGACGCCTACTTCTATCTGACTTGCGCGGCGGGCGAACGGGGCGTTTACACGCAGATAGACGAAGACGGCGCGACCGTGCTGATATATCGTCAGACGACGATTCCTCGCGGTTTCTACAACAACGTTTATACGTTGTTGAACAGGATCAACGAGGCGCTAGAGACATTACACACCAGGAAGGTCAAGGCCGTGCTAGAATACTGCGCCGTCTCTAACCGCTTTACGCTACGTATGTCGGCGGGTGTCGAATTTATCATACCTCATTCGAGCCGTCTGAGGCACGTGCTAGGTTTCCATAGCAACACGATCATGAGTTCGTCCGCGTACGGTCCCGCGCCGGCGACGAGGCCCGTCATCAGCACGTCGCCCGCCGCATACACGTTCGAGTACGAAGGTCGCGATATGGTGACCATGTCGGTACCGAAAGGCGTCGACACGAAAGGGCGCATAGTGCGCTCGAAGGACGCCTTCTCGATCATGGGCGCGCAAGCCGTACCGGGGTGGCGCGTCGTGCTGCAGGCGATTCGACTGCATGTGTGAAAAGTGAAGTTGAACCCGGCCGTCCAGATGGGACATATCAAAGCGTGGGCGTTGGGAACGGCTAAGTTTCCGATGCGTCGTGTCGACTGCAAATCGTTCTCGATAACGGCGGGCGCGCTATCGCACACGCACGAGAACCTGTACATGGGCGCGATTCCGAAACGCCTCTTCCTGATGATGATCGATAACGTCGCCTACAACGGCGACTACACTAGAAATCCGTTCGACGCGCGTCACAACGACATAAACTTCCTGTCGCTCGTCGTCGACGGACTTCAGGTGCCGAGCAAGCCGCTGCAGCCGGACTTCCCGAACAACCGGTACGTGCGGAGCTACATGAATCTCTTCGAGGCGACCGGAAAGGCGTTCGAGGACGAGGGGAACGACGTATCGCGCACGGACTTCGGCGCCGGCTACAGCATCTTCGGTTTCGACCTGACCCCCGACTGTTGCGACGGCGATCATTTCAACGTCGTGCGTCAGGGGTGCGTGGGCGTCGATATGCATTTCGGGACGGCGCTACCGCTTCCGTTGAACGTCGTCGTGTACGCGGAATTCGAGACGGTGATGGAAATCGACCGGAACCGGAACGTCATTTACGACTGGTAACTATGGATACGTTTCAACTGATGCGTCGTCTGTAACTCGATACGTACGCTAAACGTATCGTCGTCGGCGTCGTGCCTAAAGACGCGCTACTTACCGCCGCCGCCACAGCCACCTACCCGACGGCCTTCGTGTGCAACACCGACGACGGCGGCGAACCGGGACAGCACTGGGTGGCCGTCTACGTCGGCGCCGACCGACGAGGCGAGTACTTCGATTCGTACGGCGACGCGTGGACGTACAACGACAAGCGCCTGCAGAGCGTCATCTCTAACGTGTGCGGACAATATTGCGTCGCCTACCTTCTCCACCGATGTCGCGGGATGCCGTTGACGACGTTCCAGAGCATATTCGGCACCGATAGGGTGAACAATGAATGTATCGTACACGATTTATTAAAACCTCATTAACCGCTTGTAGTAGAAATAAAAACGAACAAATGATGTATACAATTGTTGGTGTTTATTATTACCCACACATACATACATATAGAAACTACCCCTAGGGGGGTGGTGGGGGTTAGGTTAGTAGTAGACGAGTTAGACGAATGTTTACGAGTTAGACGAGTGTTGTTTACGAGTTAGACGAGTATCGGCGCCGTAGTGACGCCGTCGTCGAGCACGCGGCGTTTAGCGTAGAAGTAGCTCAACGCCGCGCGCTCTTGAACGTACGTCAACACGGACGAGTCTTTCACTTGGAAACCGCGGTTCCAGCCGACGCCGTTGCGACGGTCGCGCAGTACGGCGAGGAAGGTGTGCTCGTCGATGACGGCGTTCGGTCGCTTGCTCAGTCCCTTCGAGCTGTACTTCGGACCGGCGACGCCGCCGAAGCAGTAGTAGGTTTTGCTGCACAGCGCCACGATTCCGTCGCCGCGCCACTCTTCTTTGAAGAGACCCGGCGTTCGACGATCGAACAGGCGTCGGCGCGCGCAGCAGGCCGCCGCGCCGTCCCACGTTAGTCCGGCGACGCGTCGTCGTACGTAGGCGTCCACGTGCGCGTAGCAGCATTCGACCGGAAACCAGAGCGAACGATACCGGAAGTAGTGTTCGCGACGTTCTTCCGGTACGAGCGCGTCGACGTCACGTCCGGCTAGGGCTATGTACGCCGAGTCGGTGTCCATAGCGCAGTACTGGAAGAGCGGACGGGGAATGTAGGCGTCGACGAAATCGTAATAAAATTCCAGCATTCTCAATTTTGCGTACTGCAATACGAAATAGCCGATATGTATCGGCAGGCCGTAGACGATTTTACGCTTATTCAGCGCCACCTCGTACAGCGCGTCGTCGACGACGACGTCCAGTTGCCGGAAGCGCCGATTGTTGACGAGCATCGACGCGCCGACCGGCGTCGCGTACTTGATTTCCCGGTGCCGATCGACGCGCGTAATCGTTTTCCCGTAGGAACTGTTCCCGAGAAGTTTAAAGGTATCGGCGATGATCGATTTGTCGGGATCGATATCGCCCTCGCGGCGCGCCGTCGAAACCGCGTCGCCGAAGCGGCGAAAGCACGCTATCGGCGCGTACTCGACGATCTGGTAGACGCGCTCGACGACGAGCCCGTGCGCCAGATACCAGCGTAGGAGCGGCGTCGCGAACACGATCGCCGCGCCGAAGTAGCTACCGACGAGCGTGCGTTGAGGTCGCGTGAGGAGATCGTGCGACTCGGCGTAGTCGCGCATCAACGGGCTGAGATCGTCGCGCACGATATCGACCATCTTGAATACCGGCTGCATCTCGGCGAACTTGTCGCGCAGCGCTTCCGGTACGGCGATATCGCACTGCACGAGGCCGAACAGAGAGCCGTCGCGCACCGCCTCCAGTATCGTCGAGAGCGTAATGGTGGCGGTCGGCGGCGGTTGCCATCGTGACGCGTCGGGAGGCGTCTGCACCGCCGGCGGTTTCACGGCGTTCCACTGGCACTCCCACATTTCGACGACTTCGTCGACGAAACGGCGCAGGTAGGCGGTCACGGCGATCGTCGCGGCGTACAGCGTCGTCATCGGTTGACCGTTGACGGCGTTCGTCGTCACGTGCGCCTGACACGTGGGGTAGCCGTGAAAATAGCAGCCGTGAAATTGATACGCCGTTCGCATGGAGGCGCACCAGCCGTCGACTCGGTGCTTTCCGATGCGCTTCTCGCGTCCGTTCAACTGGTGACGTATACGCGCGCCGGTTTCCGCCTCCACGCGCGTCAACCACTCCACGGCCATACGACCGTAGCGGTGCACGCGTTCCGCTCGAAAGGCGTTCTCAGCGCGTCGGCGCATGTACCAGCCCGTCGGCATCTCCTGCATGATCGCCCATAGATAGAGGCCGTTTGCGTCGAAGCCTACTATCGATCGGCACGGCGCGCCGCCGTCGCCACGAATCGACGTCACGTCGGCCTCGTGGTGGCGCGCGAAGATGATCGACGGGCCGACGACGATCTGCGCCTGCAGCAGACGGTGCAGATCTTTGTTCGGCTCGTTGAAGAGCGAGAAATGGATCGACTTCGGCAGGTCGTTGAACAGGTACAACAACGTCAACCCCGGTACGCTGATGGCGTCCTTGAACATGTCGATACGTCGGCGCCGATAGAAGGCGAACTGGCGATCGACGGCCTCGGGAAACGGCGCGACGTCACGATTGTTATACCACACAAGAAAATCGCGCATCGACGTCATGCCCTCGTCGCGCCACGCCGTCGCGCAAATCTCGTACGCCTCCGCGGAGATTCCCTCGCGTTTCAGCTGGCTGTAGAAAGCTTCGCGCGACGGCAGGGTGGTTTCGTCCAGACGCGACAACTCGTCGATGTGCTCGTACGGGAAGTAGCCCTTCGTTGCCGAGCAACCGTACGCTTTCAGAAAGCGATCGTAGCTAACGCCGGGCGCGAGGTAATTCGTTATGTCCAGGAATTTCAACGTCGTCGTCGACAGGCACATGTAATTGTTCTGACGTTTAATGGTAAACGCCGACGACGTGTGCTGCGCGTTGTCGGTTATGAGCAGGGGGGTCAAATACTTTTTGACGACGTTCAGGTCGTACTTACCCGAATTGAATCCCAATACGGGCATTTGACGAAGGTACGTCCACAGCCGGTCGGCGAGAGTGGCGTACGGTGACGCGTCGGCGTCGTCGTCGTCGTTGCATCGTCGCCGCCAGTCGGCGTCGAGCGCGTCGAGCGCCTCGAAGGTCGCGTCGTAGCGGGGACGTAGAATCGCGCACGCCGTCGCGCTCACCGCTTCCAGGTCGTCGATGAGGCGACGCTCGAGTTCCGACGAATCGCCGGTCGTGACGTAACAGCGCGCCGCTTCGTGACCGGGCACGTTCGACGCGACGCTCACGCTGAGCAGTTCGTGACGCGCGATCCAGCGGCATTTGTCGCTATCCGTCGGCAGATCGTTATCGGCGAAATAGCACTCGAAATCGAACGTCGCGCGGTACGGGTAGTAGCGCAGGTCGTCGTCGCCGACGTCGATGCCTTCGTCGTCGTGCCGCTCGAATACGGACGCCGTCGGTCGGTAGACGCCGCCGGGGAACACGTGACGAACGCCGCCTTCGCACGTCGCTTCGTGACGTCGTAAATCGTGCGCGCTCCGCCAGAGGACGCTACCGCATTTCCCGCACTTGTACGTTTTCGTGTACGCGCGCCGATCGCTTATGTACGAGAAGTGCGACTCGTACAGGTTGACGTTCAGCGTCGTGGGGTGCGCTTCGCGCGATCGACGGACTAGTTCGGAGACGTCGTTCGTCAGTCGACGATAGACGACGACGTTGATGCCGAAAACCGTCTCCACGCGATCCAGTTCGTTCAGGCGCACGCCGCCGCCGCCGTTCGAGGTCGCCGTGTCGCGACACTACCGCGCGTGCAGACGTTTAGCGACTTTCGTTAAACGGTTCGTATGGCGGATACGTTTGCCTCGTCGGTGACCTTGCAGGTGAAGGCCGATGCATCGGAAGAGACACAGATGGTCGTCGTAGGGCGTACCTCGATCATCGTTCGTCAACGACACGATGGACTTGTTGAGGCGCACGTAGGCGGGAAGCGTCGTCACGCCAACGCAGCCGATAGGATGATTGACGATGACGTTCATGAAGTAGGTGGCGTTAGTTACGAGCTCGACGATCCATCCCGAGTCTTGACGCTGCGCGATGGCGTACTGCAGTACGTCGGTAGTGCGCATGGCGTCGAGGAATCGTTCGAATGAACGGCTATCGGTAACTAGGGCGGGTGTTTCGAGGAGGCGACCGCAACAGATACACGAAGAATGAAAATATCGGTACCGACCCGACACCTTGTGGCGTAATACAAAACCATAGCTTACGTTAACTTTAAACGCGTTCTTTTGCGCGCTAAACATTTCCCTCAGACGCGGTTCGAGCACGCGCGTACTCGTATAGGCGGTCATACGATAGTTGTAACGCGACTGTATGACGCCGCGCGCCACCGACGTCTCTATGTTACGCCGGTGCTCGTCTACGTCACGCTGTAGATCGTCGGGCGACGGCGCCCTAGCGGCGGCCTCTTCCTCCACCACTGATTCACTAGGTGGCGAACGGCCACACTGCAGCCTCAGATGTCGTAGCATAGCGTAATGCGTGGTGTATAGCTTGCCACATTTTGGACACTCTCGACGTTTTACGCATAGCGTTTCGTCGCCGCATTTTTTCGAACTCTTTACGTGTCGTTCTAACGTCGACTGCGTCGTGAAATAGCGCCCACATTTCGGACATTGCCATCTAGTAGGTGATGGTGGCATTCTCTCTAATGATATTTTTCGAGCGTCGCTATTTATAACGGCGACGGTGACGGTGGCGGTGGTGGTGGTGGTAAGTACACCCTAGCGGGAAGATTTTTCTAACCCTAGCGGTGGAATGCGGTTTTTCTAACTGTGTGGTGGTGGTTTCTAACCCTAGCGGTAATTTTTCTAAGCGGTGGTGGTTTTTTCTAACTAGTGGTACGACTAACCCTAGCGGTGGAATGCGGTTTTTCTAACTGTGTGGTGGTGGTTTCTAACCCTAGCGGTAATTTTTCTAAGAGGTGGAATATGGTGGTTTTTTGTAACTAGTGGTACGACTAGCGGTAATTTTTCTAACTAGGTAATCCGGAAACGGAAAGTACATTTTCAACGTTTTATTCGGTACTCTTACAACATTCAAACACAGCAGCGTGAAGCCTTCGTTTCAATAGCAAGCAAATGTTCTCTATTCTACTAGTGTTCGTTCATTCCAGTCCGCTCCGGCGTTGCACGTACGTGTGCACGGCCGACTCGAGTTGCACGCGATTCATATAATCGCGCCAATTCGTTCCCAACAACCAGTTCGACACAAACTGCACCAAATACAATTCTCCTGCACGGCCCGTTTGCGGCTGCTGATCACCGGAAGAAATCGACACCGTAGTCTCGCTTAGTATATGCACTAGTCTCGTAAAACACGGAATGAGCGATCGACGTAGGAACGTTTCCATGACGTCGTTGAAATACCGCGTCACAATACAGCCCGGCTTATCGAAACGTTGCATGTAAACGCGATTCGGCCGTCCCGCGCGATAGCCGGGCATGTGAACGTAGGGGCAGCCTTCATTCGGTTCGCATATCCCGCAATGATCCCGCGCCTTCTCCAGAACCATTTCGCCGATAGTCTCGGCGACGAGATCCATAGCCAGTCGTTCGTAACGTACGATCAACTGACTCCGGCTCGGCACGACGAGTTGCCGTTGGCACGTCCTCAGCTCCTCCGATACGCTCCAGTACGGCGAACATCCCATCGTCCCCAGGCTGTCGTTATACGTCGGTGGAGGGGGGCGCGTTCGGGTCGAGCCCAGCGCCTCCTCGATTATCGCCTTCAATACGTGAGCGTCACGTACTCCTCCGCCACTACCCTACAGCACAAAGCAGTTCTACTCTTTATGAATCACCGTCAGCAACGCGTGTAGGAAGTCGCTCATACACTCACGTCTGGTGTGTTGCATCAGAGCGTCCTACAAACACATTATTATGATTAGTCCTCCTCCTTCTTTTCCTCCTCCTCCTTCTCCTCCATCTTTACTGACCCCGGCACACCCCGTTCCAACAACGTTCTTACGAACGTTGCAACCTCGTCGTACTGAGCGCGAATCCTTTCGATGTTTGCAAGCATTTTTTGGAGTACGCAGCGCACTTCCTAAAGCATATAAAGCACAACTGTTAGTACATCAAACTACTACGAAATAGGCTTGCTTCATAGGCCAACCAAAACGCTCTTATATATTGTTCGGCCGACTCGGCTAATAATTCAAAGCTCTGCTTGCTTAGTTCCAGCCCCTGACGATCTCTCATTCGTTGTCGTTCGTTGGCGTGGTTCAATAAATCTACCAGTAGCGGCCAATTTTCCTCCTCCTCTTCCTACAAACAACACAAGACAACAACAACATTAATCATCGTCGTCGACGTATCTTTTTAGTGTGCGGACTGTATACGAGGGGTCCCCGTTCCAACTCGTCTTCCGCACACTAATCTCCACTTTAGTACCGATTAACTCGAGCACGGTATCGCGGAGATCCTCCTCGTTCAATTCCGTCAAGTACTCGGCCGTGAACTCGACGAGATTAGACATTTGGCTATCGAACAACGTAAGCCAAAGCTCATCTTCTTCCTCCTCGCCGTCCTTCACCATCACACGCAACGCGAAGAAATATTTCGGTACAAACACTTCACCGTGCGTTCGACATATCAGGGCCCCGTCTTTGTTTGTCTGTAATTTCCGGCGACAACGGGAACATCCCAAATAGGTGGTGCCGGGCTCGCCTTTGTACGAGACGGCCTCGATCGTAACGGGCGACAGGAGTTTATACACACCGTTGACGGCGCACTTCAGATGTCTCAGACTCACCGCTGTGGCGCGTGTCGACGCCGCCGATTCATGCTCCATAGAACCGCTCCGCGACAGGACCGGGGGCTGCTCGGCCGTCTCGTCGGGCTCCAAGCGCGCCTCTTCGGCCCTTCTCTTTCGTCCGACAGTCAACGGGGCCGCGATCAGCGTAACGGGACGCTTAACGGGTGGTGACACCCCCGTTGACAAGGCTGCAATCAGTGCCGAAGGTTGACTGCCGCTGCTGCTGGCCGCTGTCGCCGCCTTCATCGACTGCTTACGCGGTGCCTTCGACTTTTTTGGTTGTTGTTGTTGACTTTCATCCGCCATGTTGCGGAAGAACGTCTGCTGCTTGCTGCTCTGCTGTTGTAGAAAGAATACACGGTTAGAAGTTCGGCGTCATACAATATAACATTTTTCTCACCCGTTTTATACCTTTTCCAAATAACACGCATGCGCACTTCACGCTAATACGTCATCTTACTCAATTATCAGCGTGCGTGCCTCGTACATTTCAGACATTTTGTTTTCGAAAAAAAGTATCCGGTCACGTCAGTACATTCGCCGTTAAATCTCTCCTTACATCGATTTTCTCTAATATCGATGCACCTCGCGTTTCCTGACCCCACAGAGAATCTATACAACGTTTAGTTTCGTGCTTTTAACGTTTCATTTATTGTTTTTGAAATGTCATTGTCTACACTATAACGCGCATGCGCACTTCACACTCATATCCTTATCTTTTTCAATTATCGTCGTGCATACTTCATCCAACCCAGGCATTTTGTTTTCGGAAAAAAGTTAGCGTTCACGTCAGTGTATTCATAGTCAAATGTGACTTTTACTGCGAATTTCTCTAATATCTATACATCTCGTGTGTCCTGATCCCCCAGCGATCTTATACAAAGTTTTATTTCGCGCTTTTAACGTTTCATTTATCGTTTGTAAAAATCCATTGTTCTCCGTTCACATTCCAACTCGTTAAGTCACGCGCAACAGATGTCACACATGTGCGCTTAACGCATTCCGTCTACTCTCCGATGAATTTGTTTTAGGAAAAAAGTTAGCGTTCACGTCAGTGCATTCATTGTCAAATGTGATTTTTACCGCGAATTTCTCTAATATATATGCATCTCGTGTTTCCTGACCCCCCAGTGATCATATATAACGTTTAATTTCGTACTTTTAACGTTTCGTTTAACATTTGTAAAAATCCCTTTGTTCTCCGTTCACATGTCAATCAAAATCAGTCGTAGTGTCATGCGTCGCCGCCGCCGCCGCTGTTTGACGACGTGCACATTTCATACACGCTTTTACAAACACGAACACACGACGTCTCCACCACATCGCTCTAACAACATGTCCACAACAAAACCACGGTAAGACAGTGCTTTTATTGTTGTAAGATATTTAAACAGTGCTTACTATAGCATGCATGCATGCATTTTATTGAAATGCACGTTTTTATTGTTGTAATGCATTTTATTTAAATGTTTTTACTAGTATCGTTTAAATGCACGTTTTTATTGTTGTATTGCAGTTTATTTAATGCATGTTTTTACTAGTTTTACCGTTTAAACATGCATGCATTTTATTTATAAGTACATGCATGCATTTTATTTAAATGCACGTTTTTATTGTTGTAACATATTTAAACAGATGTATTTTATTTTAAACATGCATGCATTTTATTTAATTTTTTTTACTAGTATCGTTTAAATGCATGTTTTTATTGTTGTAATGCATTTTATTTAATGCATGTTTTTACTATTTTACCGTTTAAACATGCATGCTTTTTATTTATAAGTACATGCATGCATTTTATTTAAACAATGCATACTATGTATTTTACCAAGACAGTATTTTATTTCAATTTACTACATACCGTTTAAACAATGCATACTACATTTTATCTCACTCATTTTATTCATCCTTTGTTTATTTCATAGACCGATCCAACTGCCTACAAGGGACACATACACGCCACGTAGGCCAATTGAGCTCCCCGACGCGTCGACGACGTCGACCCGAGCAACATGCGCGGTCGCGGCGTCCGTCCGTGCGCCTTCGCCACCTGCTACGCCGCCCAATGTCACACCTTACTACAGTGACGATGATGACATCGTCCCCGATCTGGCTCGGGTCTTTCTCGTCCGGCAGCCAAACGGCCTATGGAGGACAATAACGCCTCCCGAACTCTATCGGCGGGAAGGCTTCGGTCCTCCGCCGGAGATCGGCTCCCCGCCGGAGACCAGCAGGCGGCAACCCGTCGGTCGCGGCCGAATACTGCAGTATTATTCACAATAAAATATTCCAGTCACTACTCACGTTTTCACGCGTCTATTTTCAATGCATAAACACCCTACTGAATGTTAGTGTATTTATGCATTTGATTGTCATTGTAATCCCACGACTAGATGTATTTAAACGCATTGCTTTCGTTTTAATCCGTCCACCAGAACAACGTTGTTTACCGTTAGCCAGCTATGCTGTCATCCAGGGGTCAAAGACCAGTAGGGCAGCAGCCGGTGGCCTTATCGCTGCAGCAGTCGTCGTCGCTCTTGCTGTCAACATCACATACGGGGACATCTCAACGTTTATACAATGGTTTTAATATACAATGGTTTTAGCGTGGTTAGCGTATTGCTTACGTCAGCACAACTCCTACCCCAGCGTATTGCTTACGTCAGCACAACTCCTACCCCAGTTATAGGTGGTCCAGTACGAAACTTCACTTTAGCGTGGTTATAAAGTACGAAACTAAACTTATATACTTTAGCGTGGTTATAAAGTACGAAACTAAACTTATATACTTTATTATTAAACGCATTATTGCTTACGTCAGCGCGCTCTAGGTACGGCGTTGATCGCTAGGACTAAAATACTCTCTGCACTCACCGGTAGGTGGCATCTCTCTAGTGTACTGTCAATCATCCAATTAGTATCAAATTACATCGCTCATCAATCACGTTTTTTATAAGTAGGTTTCCCAAACTCATTAGTGTCAAACACAAAGCCTTTGATCTTTTTTATACATAGGATTAGTCTCGCATTATTGCTGACTCAGCGGTGTGCTCGAATCGTTTAGTGGTCATTAAATTATTTTTTATAAGTAGGATTTTGAGGTCCAACAGCGCTTACTATCTACTGATGTTGTGTACGACAACACCAACGGCGGCGCCAACCACGACTATCAGCATGAATGACGATGGTTTTTTCTGGAATGGCGATGATATCTGTCAAATCTAATTCCAGAATTTAATAATATTTCAAAAGTTAGTTGGAACTGAATTTTTAGAAATTATTTTGTTAAAACTCTTGACTTTAAATTGTTAATATGTATCCTTTAAATGTACTGTTAAAATCACATATCTATGCCATTGATATGTCACACTGAATCTTGTAACAGCCAGAAACTATTAACATTACAGCGCAAACATTGTTTACTCTGTTATCGAACCAATGTGAACAAGAAAATATATAGTTGAATAGGTTGACACATGTCTTCATAAATACATGTTCAATGAGACAATACAATTGCATCAAGCCAATTGTCACCTCCATGCAGAATCTGCTAAAAATTGCATTACAATAAATTTTCCCGTAGGATTTCATTTTAATTGGAATTGATATATTTGAAATGAAATTGACTGATTGATATTTCTGAATTTACTAGAATTGGAAAAACAAAATGGATCTAACCCCCTGACTGTCACAGAGTCGTTCATCACCAAAATAAATGTGACAGCCACGTTACGTAATATCAAATCGGCATATATTATTATATGAATTAATTGTATGTTGTATGTGTGTGCGTATCTGAATGTGACCGCGTAATCACATTCACGCTGCGCTGCCTTGTTGAATGCGTTCATGCACGCACGCACGCACGCATGCACGCACACACGCGCACAATCACGCAAGCACACACACACGCCCCCCCCCCCACAGACACACTTCTACTGATTGTTGTAATGGCGCCGTACGTGACATGGCTTAGTTAGACATTGTCGGTGTGTCAGTTTGGAGCAGAACACAGTAGTCTGTTTATTTCAACAATGGTTAATCAACGTACGAAATATTTGAGTATTACACATTTATAACTTCATGTCCACGTCAGTTGAATTTATTAGCTCACACAGTGTTCACCCGATGTTTACAAACGTGCACATTACGTGTTTTGATAAATTACAACATTCACGCGGTCACCCTGTATGTTGTCTCTACCTCCCTGGTTACACCATGTCGTTTACTTACATTGTGCCCATTCGATGATTGCAAACACGCTATAGATGCATTTCAAAATCATCACCTTCATCCAGTATGCTTATATAATTATGTGTTGTACTTCGGGAAGTTAAGAAAACAATTAGCATGTAGACAGTTTTATTTGGTTCGAATTACTATGAAGAAGAGGCACAAGATGGAGGCACATTTGATATAATGCCGCGTAATATGGGAGAACCATCAGCGTGACTCTTAAGTGTGGCCTCTTGCGGCGACCGTTGCTTCATTTTGAAACAAAATGCGTCCAAACCAGAAAATAAAGTACACTGTGAATTATACTAATACATCACACATCCAAGTGAACATGAGCATTGTATATGAAACACGTATAAGACAGGTAATTTTCGTAATGACAATTATATACACAATACGCATTATGGACAAACTGAGTTCGTAGATCATGCGAAAACTATTAACAAAAGACAGCCCTGGTATTTTTTTATTGGACACCTGTTTTTGAATACTTAGAATTACTATGTTGTTCTTCAATATAATATTGTTGTAACACATATCGTTATTAAATCGATAATCTTCCTAATTATTGCCAGAGGTACGTTGCTAAACTGTCCGCGACTGTATGCAACAGCCCATCGGATATTGCGCGACAAACGTCGCGACCCGCGCTCGTAGCGTCGCGGTCCTAACGCATTTACTAGATAATGCAAGCGCGCGCCCTTAGCGACGTTTCCCGACCTTTGCCGCGGGTAAGTTTTATTGTGGTTCAAAATCGACGCTGCATTGCACGACTCTGCGCGACAACGCTTCAAAAATTAACGCAAATTGCGCATCATTTGTTGTTATCGCGATTTAATTTTAGAATCGATTTAATTAAAAATTATTTTGCAGGTGACTCGACTTTTGTTAATCGGATTTCGCAGCTTGTATAACAAATCCGTTTTAAGTAGAAGCATACATAATTCGCAACACATGTTTAGCAATGTACTCCTGGCATCCATTATAACGTGCAGTCACATCAAACGATTTATTGGTTTCCAGCAGTCCAGCAGAACACCACGGGAAATTACAGTATACATATGGGGCACTAAGCTCACACATGCAATTAAGCTATGTGATGTGGTAGACAATAACTATTTTGTATACCAACCGAACAGGCTATTTGTCATTGTATGACTTGCTAGTGTATATAACTTGGTTCTGTTTTACAAGCTTATGTTGCGCAAAAATAATAATAATATTTGTTGATAAACACAATAATCTTAGTTGAAAAAACACTCATGCAATGTAGTAATATTCGGCAGCAGAAGGCTCTGCATCATAGACCTATTTCTAGAAATGTGTACTCTATTCACCTGGGTTATTAACGAATCAATTCAACAGGAAAGACGTCCATGTTCCTAGTACGGGCAGTGTCACCCAACACAGTAGGAGCTGTGAACTGTTTTCACTGAGGTCGATAACGAGTCAATTCAACGGAAAACACGACCATCTTCTCTTTGCGGGCTGTGCCACCCAACAGAGTAGGAGCAGGGGATCGCACAGCAATGTCATCAACCGGTACATCGATAATGTCTTCCTCAGGGATTGAGAACCGGTTTGCAGTAAAACTCTACATTTCAGAAAGCTTCAAGAAAGAAAACTTCAAGTTCATCTATCGGTTTAACAAGAACGCCCACGCAATGGGGTATGACCTCCTTGGATGCAAATTTCACGACAATGTAATCATTGGGCGCAAGAGTGGTTGCGTCAAGTTCTTTACCGTCGCTGTCTTCCATTGGCAGGTCTGCTACGGCTACGTCTATATCAGAAGGGAACGAGAAGTGTGAGTGAAGGATGAAGGAAGAGGGAGGGAAAGAGGAGGGACGGAGCAGGAAAGGAAGTTGAGAGAACAAACCAAACAAGATAACGTCAAGGACACTTGGCAAGTGATACACCTGTCATTCTAAGACTTATGACAAGTATCACTAAATTATCAGTTAAACGTGTAAGTCAATTTCCAGGTGATATATCAATATTTTAAAACCTATTTTAAGTAATCACCTGTTAGATATAGTAATATGTCAACATTATACATTCTTTATTTATTTAATGTAATACACATTGTTAAACTTGAGCTACGCGTAATACATAATACTAGTAGTGGTAGGTGTGTTTATTTAAAAACTGAACCATTACCTATCATACAAACAAATATACACTTGTAATATTATTAGTATCAAGTGCTGACCAGCCAATGCTGTTAAATACATTACACTAAAACCTCTGGGTATTTTGTGTCAAATGTTGTAATAAATATATATGCATTCTAACATATATGCAATGATTATATTTATTAATTAAAATTCGAGTGTATTAAAATTTTAGTGCATTTGTTTTTATAAAATTTTGATTTACCATGTGCATGGTGATTATAATACACTGTACGTTATATACAGCATTCAATACTTATTTTAACAAGATTTAACAAGATAGCCACCCAGAGAATTAACTCTAGGTGGCAGGTGGACAAGGAAGCCCTTTGGCTTATCGAGAGTCCGACCCTTTTATGTATGTGTACCCCGCCCTTCTGAGGTATGTGTCGATTTTATTTTTAAACATATTCACGCTACTAGCACCCACACAATCAGCAGATAATCTGTTCCATTCATTCACAGTCCTTTGTGAAAATAATAACTTTCTTATATCTAATCTACACTGCTCCTTTACTAATGTAACTTCATGTCCTCTAGTCCTTTTATCTTTCTTAACTGAAAAAAAATATTTCTATCAATATTTTCATAACCATTCAATATTTTATGCACTTCTATCTGATCTCCTCTCAATCTCCTGGTCTCTAGTGTTGTTAAACCGCATTCTTTTAGGCGTATTTCGTAACTAAGATCCCTCAGTTTTGGTATCATTTTAGTCGCTCTCCTCTGCCCTCTTTCTAGCATACTTATGTCCTTCCTTATTATTACCCAATGTCAGATAAACCTACATTTAAACACAAACAGCTTGAAGTGACATAAATACCAAGTCCAAGGCGAAGCTCCAAAACTGATGTACTTTGCAACTAAACATAAGTTTAAGAGTAGGAGTTTATCAAAACATCCACTCCAACAGGCGTGGGTGCGTTTCACATGAAGATTCCACTTACGGTTTAAAAAGCTATCTTTTGGAAGTGTAAATAACATAACGACGTTGTCTTTTGATGTATTGCAACAATTTAAAATTAAGCAATATAAACCATTCAAAAATGACGATACATAACGCAAACAATGCCAATGGCTCAGTGAACACTCCCGTTCACTTCATTTCACTTATACGGTTTCTACACCATCGAGCGCCAATATTTCATGGATTAATCTACGCCCCCACGAATAGGACGTAAGACATATGCCATTTAAAAATACTCCATACATATATCAACTTTCACATCTTTGAAAATCTGCTTTGAGTTTGATGCAATGTTGGGATAGATCAGGGCCCGAGGTTATAAAGTAGTACTCGGTGCTCAGAATGTCAAGCTCTAGCCTCGTTTTTGCACCATGCTCATACTCACGGAGGTTATACAACTTTCTGAGCTCGCAATCGTTCTCAGGCTTGAGCATGAAACGTCTACATTCTGAGTATGCTATGGACCTTGCTTAACGCCGTACTCAAACAAACAAAGATGACAGCCCACGTAGTTAGTCGAATTCGTTATCCAAGTTCAATGTTTTCGAGAAGAAACACAGCTGGATATGAGCGTCCCAGTCGCTTCCGAGATGTAGTCAATCCATTTGAAGAAGTGGTGCATTACGAATTTAGCGAAAGATTCCGTTATGCCTCATACTGCATTATTTCCAGAACATTTGTCAAAACTAGCTGGATACACTACGACACAATGTTTCAACGTTTATGTTTTGGTGGCACCTTTTCGACGAAGGGGACCATTCGTTTACCGCTACTGCTTGGCGATACAATGTCAAGATCAACTGCCGAGCAGTTCTTACGAAACGCTTCTCCAAAACAGTGTTGTTTTACGATTAATAAAATACCATGCCATACATTAAGCTATATCAATACAACATACATGCGTACATTAAACAAATAAGAAATAAATAATACAAATAAATAATACAAATACGAGGTCACAAAGTTTACCCGTCGACACAACCATGTTTTGTTATTGACTGCAACTGTTAATAATATATCATTATTTTGTAGTGCTGTTTTTTTAATTGGGAATAATGGAGGAGTACTAAGTAGTATAAAACATATTTTTATATTGTTTAAACGTTTTTTTATATGAATAGCATACTAAAAATGAAGCTCATGCAACGTTGATAGAATTGGTAGCCATGTCCAAGGCTTTGTGGATGTCATGATGTTAAACATTTGTAATGCCAATGATTTTGCAATCCAAGGGCAGGAATAAGACTTCAACACAGAGGTAGACGATACACAACATATGCAGACATCCTTGATAAGTTGAGAACTTAAATGTATATGTGAATATATTGCCATTTGTGTGGACACTCAGTCACATGAATATGATCATATTTACAAGGCTACAAAAATGTAATTAGTTGGACGACATGAATTAACAAACAATACATCGTTTATACCTTTCTAATAAATTGATTGTATCCGATACTAAAACAATGTTTTCTAAATTAAAATTATACAAGCTATACAATTATCATGAGGCAATGAAGCCATATTTTTGAGATGTTATAAATATGTAGCCAATCAGTGGCTATGGTGAATGCTGCACAGCTGTCTGAGATGGTTATTGCACCAATACGAGTGCAGGACGGAAGACTATAACATAACTGTGTGTTTGCCTTATGAGCTCAAACCAGCATGGTGGTGAAGACAGTGACTAATGTAGTGCAGTTTAACATACTAGTATTTCAAAGATGCAACAAGCAAATGTGAATGTTACTTCTGTTTTATGCTATTTTATCTGTTGAATTATCTTGTAGTTGTGCGATGTCTGTTCCATCGTGCACAGCGAAGTACTTTCCTTGCAACGTTATTCAGTCGATATTCCTCTGCGCATTTCACCATAAAATAAACACATTTCCAACGGCGTAGGTTTTCGTCCATCAATGTTTTATAGTCGGAAGTTGATATTGTTTATAAATAGGTGTAGATTTTTTATCTTCTTGAACAAGAGTGCTCTGAAAGAGCTCTATCTTTTGCTCTCGTACTCAAGACGGTGACCATGAGATCTCGAGTATGAGCGTGGAGTTGAGTATGAGCATCGAGTACGCTTCATAACCTCGGGCCCAGATGTTCGGAAAATGAAACGTAATGTGCGCGTAATACTTGACAAGTAACGTAACAATCACAGGAACCACGCGCGCGACAAATACTTAGAGAAAACGGACCCAGCAGCATGGTCTTGCCAAAATGAAGTAGAGATGACACAATAATGCTTATGTCTATCCTCTAGCCAATAGCATAGCAGTATACGAATATTTAACAAAAACGGTACATAAGTCACACCTATCAAATTTTTTAATCTGAAAATATATTAAAAATCGCTGATATATACAGGTTGCAGGTCTTGATATTTGGATATAGACAATATATACATAGATATAAACTTAGAACACATTTTTTATCTAATTTACCTAAACACAATTTTATTAAATATGGAATAATCTTGATTACAAGATACAAAACATCAAATCCAGACCGAAATTCAATTTATATTAAAATATGGAATAATCGTGACTACTCTGAGATGCAGATAGGATCTGATAACCAGAAACACTGGTACGAGATATATCCTCCGGAAACTAGGTTTGGGAGAAGAGTGAGAAAAAAATAGAGGGGAATGGAGACAGTTGGTAGAGAATGTAGTGCAAGATAAGTGAAGAAAAGGAAAACTTAAATCGAGGAACGGAACCAAGGTCAGCCTCAACCGTGACGACAGGGAACCAAGGTCAACATCAACCCTGACGACAGGGAACCAAGGTCAGCCTCAACCCTGACGACAGGGAACCAAGGTCAGCCTCAACCCTGACGACAAGGAATCAGGAGGAGAACAACAACATAGATATGTTCAGGAAATAGAATAACAGTACCTTTTTTCTATGGCGATTCCCACACAGATCCTCCTGGAAGGATGCTGTCTACAATCACTTCCGCCGCCAACTTGCTCATAGTGTTTACGACGGGGTTGGGAGCCGGT
>JAHLWY010000069.1:0-29639 GCA_020002185.1 Paraescarpia echinospica
CTCAATTTACTGTTAATCATGAGTTTCAAAATTGTGTTATCGTCCGAGTACCATTTTTTCTCTGAGTGTTCTGTGCTAAAAACGTGCAGGTTGTGATCATAACATAAATACCAATGGATACCATACATTCTCCCTGTAAACACGAACAGTGTGCCCATATCTACTACGTGATTGTCTTGTTGTACAAGTAATGACAACAATGCAGAAGTAGAAAATATACGATTATTCAACAACTTTAGCACTCGGAATACAAAGAAGAGGACAGCAGAGAACAAGGTATACATACGTAAGGGATACAGGTGTGGCTAATATTGCAACATAAACAACATATACTAAGGCACTTTCATAATTTACTGCTAATCATTAATATTCCAGATTCTATATTGATTTTTTTAATTATGTTATCATCCGAGTACCATTTTGTCTGAGTGTCTTGTGCTACAAATTTGCAGGTTACGTCCATAACATAAATACCAATGGATAACACACATCCTCCGCTTAAATATAAACAATATGCACATATCTACAACGTGTCTGTCTTGTACAAGTAATGACAACATATTCGGAAAATACAGTGGGGCAATATTGAAGAGAGTGGATCTCAGCGTCCGAGGAGGGGATGCACTTACAATAACTCCACCACTGGTAGGGAATAATGGACGTAATCTTATCGTCAATACACGATTATGCTTCGTATTGACCTTGTGAGTTGTTGTAATCTATTTGGAAACATCTATCTCATTTATAAATAATTATGACAACTGCGAAATGATGCATGTTGGTTGGCCGTTGATGCCGTTGCATCTCATTTGTGTTCAATGGGGGACATGGGGAGTTAGGCGCAAACTTAGCCATTTATTAAAAATGATACGCAACGAACTCGTTTCACTTTAGTAACCTCTCTTGGATTCTTAGTGACCAGTATAGTTACAACAACTGATATATATGTTGTGAAATGTCACATTTCTTGGCCATAAACCAATTTTTTTTCTTTTATTCTGGCGTAAGGGACCTTCATTGGACCACGGGATTATGGTGTGGTTTCTCTGATATTGGACAACGTTTCGTTTCTATGTTGACGATCAACAGCTTACCTTTTGAAGTGAATGCTCCCGTGAAGAGGCCGGGTGAATTGTTCCTCCGAATTGACGACTCTAACAAAATCACGTGTCCACTTGTTAAAAACGAATCTGGTACATTACGTCTTGAATCGTGAGAATGCAGGATGCAATAGTTACACCCCCATACTGTTGACAGAACGCATACAATTGTGAGATGTAGTTGACCGTAATGGTGCTTCTATGGGGGCATTGCTTTGTTTTATTCAATGGGATTAGCAGCTGCTTACAGTGGAGTTATCCACCGCACGTAAGTGGAACGTCTTATGAGGAATAAGCTGTTTGGGGAAACATGTTCGTCTGTTCCATGGCTGCGGAAAGGTTTTGCAGTGCTAATGGCATGTTTTCACGTTTAACGCCCTTAAGCAAGTAACTCAAAAACAGCTTGTCTAGCATTATGTTTGTGATACCAGTTGATCGTGTTACCGTTATTATTTCAGCTCATGTCAGCCATTTATCGGAGCACTATTGAATATAACGCGAGAATAGCTGTGAGCGCAGTTTGTATGTAAGCACAGCAGTTTGTGAGTAGTGAGTATTAGTCATGGACAGTAATTAAATACGGCTTGCAGCGTTTATCTATTATATATGCAACTCAACCACCGTTTCGTATGACAATGGTACTAACTGATAGCAGTATGGCTCGTTGCTGCTGTTATGAATTGAAGTTAAACACGTAGATCGAGTGTTATTCGTAAGCAGAGAGACACTAGTTAATTCTGATCGTTTTTATATAGTTCTCTTCGACATCGCACATATTTACTAGTGGTTGCATAGATCTGAAGGACTTGTTTTCTTATTTACTACTTTTCATTGCTACTGGTGCACAAGGCAGATGCACTGCGTATTGTTTGTTCTCACGTACTTATTTCACAGTTGAGTCCAGAGTATTCATTTCGACACTTGCATTCGTAATGGCTAGCACTATAGTCGATACACGTCGCCCCGTTCTCGCATGGGTAATTTCTGCATGTGATGGTCGCTGCAATGTCATTTCACATAGGATGATTACTTTCTTACTGTTACTTTGTGATTTAACTACCCACCCTCATTCAGGATTAACGAGTGTTTGGTCCGTCCTGTGTACATTCATAACCAGAACCTTAGTAGACCTAGCCAGTAGTTAACTAAGACCTTATCGGCACGATAACTACTCTAGCCAATTAACAGATGCCGTCCACGTCGAGATTTTGTTCGATTGAGCAGGTATACCAGGGGGTAAATTGCGCATTGAGCAGTCGTGAGTACTGGATATTGCGTTGTATAGGAACTTATCTTTTTAAAATCAATGTCAACACGTTTTCAAATAAAGCTTATTTTACCACACCTTTGGAAGAAAGTACAAAATGTATCGTTTCTACACAAAACATAATATACATGATTAATACTTATTCAAGAATGTCGACTCAAATATGCAGTAGTTGTTTTCTATATAAAAGAACAAATGCGGTAGACAAAAGAAGGACGAATGATCTGATAAGAAAATATGCAACCTAACAGGTGGAAGATTGAGACGCCGGATGAGATGGCCAGGCCACGTGGCAAGAATGGATGGAGGAAAATTAGCAAAGAGAGCAGAGGCCACAGCTGTGACGGGCGTGAGGAGGGATATGAGAAGATCGGGGAGGATGAAAGATGGAAAGAGGGAGCAGCCGTACATAGAAAACGTTGGAAAAAAGACAGCGAGTGGTTCGGCAATAGTGTACCTGACCCTCACCCCTGTACAGCAGAGAACAAGAGGAAGAGCGTCATTCTTTATATTATGACTTATCGGTACGTTTACTAATACACTATTGATATATTCTTATAATGTACAGTGTCATATATATATATATATATATATTTATATATATATATATATATGTGTGTGTGTATATATACATATATGTGTGTGTGTACGTGCATGCGCGGGCGCGCGCGTGTGTGTGTCGAGGCATTTGAAATGACATATGGGTGTTCACGTTGATTTTTTGATGATACATCAGACAGCAATTAAATGTTCCTTTGGAATTATGCAATCAATATTAATCGAACACGGGACTTACTGTATTGACAACACTTGCCATAGCCAGGAAAACGGCAAACACATCTGCTGCCTGAGCGGTAACCGAATATGCAGTTCAGGTCGCACTTGCTTGTCTGGGATGCACCACTTTTTGAGTGGCCACATTTATACAAACATGTATTGAACGTATCTCCTTGATTGCAGCATAATAGTCGTTTCCTGGAGCGATATCCACCGCACGTGGACGTACACGAGTCCCAGCTCCCCCACGACGTCCAGTCGCACAAGCTAAAACGTACAAATACATAATCACCACTTGTTCCTGTAAGCGGACACAACAACAACAACAACACCAACAACAACAACAACACCAACAACCTCTATGATGCCCTGCTTATTCCTGAACAACAGGAAGTCCCAAAGTATTGGAAAAGCTGAGATCTTTTCACCCAGCCAAATAAGAGACTTCGTAATGTATAAGAACTGGGTAGCAGTTACTCTACTATCAGCACAATCAAAATAGATGCAGATAAACACACTTTATAGGATGATCTAGCCAAATTGTCGAATGGTCTGACAAATGGCAAATGTTATTCAATTTTGGGAAGTGTAAATACATCCACATAGGACATGGAAATGTGAACAAAGAATACATAATGGGGAATACTACATTATCGAAAAATATAAAAGAAAATAACTTAGGAGTAACAGTTAGTGCGGACATGAAAGTTTCGGTGCAATGTGGAATTGCTGCTTCAAAGGGTAACCGAATACTAGGGCTAATTGGGAGAAATATCACATATAAGGAGAAACAGCTAATTGAACCACTGTAGAAAGCAATAGTTAGGCAACATTTAGTATATTGTATAGATGCATGGAGGCCATATTGTAGAAGGACATAGATAAGCTAGAAAGAGTCCAACGAAGTGCAACTAAGCTGATTCCTGAACTGAGAGATCTTGGTTATGAAAGAGGTCTGTCAGAATGTGGATTGACAACACTGGAGACAAGGAGACTAAAAGGAGATCAAATATAAATGCTTAAGATATTTAATAGTTATGAGGATATTAATAAAATATTTTCTTAAAACTGAAAGAAGGCAGTATAACCAGAGGGCACAATACAGCATTAGACAAGGAACAGTGTAGGTTGGATATAAGAAAGTACACATTCTCTCAGAGGACAATAACAATTACTGGAACAAATTATCTGATGATTGTGTTAATGCTAGATGTGTGAATACGTTCAACAATAAAATTGATAGCTATCTGGCGAGGGCGGGTTACACATAATTTGAAAATTGTGAACTCTCGATAAGCAAAGGCTTCCTTGTCCGCATGCCGTCTGGAGTTTATAGCTCTGGACGCCAATCTTGTTAAGTATTGTTAAGCATCAAGTAAATTTCGCAAACATTGATTTGATCAGGTACATATCAAATGAATGTATACAGAAACGGACAACAAATATACCGATCTCGATAGTGTAGATACACACAAATGGACATACGAAGATGCCATATGCAGGAATGGAAAGGCCAGACATTCTTCAAGTTAAAGACAGTGTGGAACACACAATCCTTTTCACCAAGAAATAAAATAAAAATGTTCAAGACGAACGTGAAACGAGTACTGCTATACAGGTCGGAATTACCAAAACAACAAAACACAAATTATAAACGTTCGTCAACAAATGACTCAAATACATTCTTCAAATCAATTGGCAAGATAAGACCACGAACACAGAACTCTTGAACACAACAAACCAAATCAGCATCAAGAAAGAAATTCATTCCTCCGAAGGGAAATAGTTACAAGACATGCCGGGTAGTGGAATTCACAACCCACACATGCACGCACGCACGTACGCACGTACGCACGCAAGCACACTATAAATGTCAATACTAACTTTATGTTGCCGCAGGATGATTCTGTCACGTGTGACTGGAGTGCCACCAGTAGCGTCACAGCAGCAGTAAGATGTATGAAGGACATCATATTTCCAGAGTAGGCTGCAACAGCAAATAACGTAGGGCCAAGTATTAAATGCAAACATCTGTGTTATGATCAACACATTGCAAAACACCAGGAAAACGTATGTGGTCTATTTATGGATGGTGCCTGGTACCGTAAGTAAATAACTTATGAAGATATATACTGTATACCAACAAATAAACTTTTGACAATTTATGCATGTTTTATGCAATAATACCAAAGCCGTATTAAGAATAATACCTGTCAATCACTAGCTTCTCCTCTTGAATAGCGTTGTCCCACTGCTGAGAGGTGGCGCCCCCAAGTAGCGGGATTGAAAGTCCTCCTAATGTTGTATGTGCGTAGTGTTAAATTGCCGATGAACACATCGTGATTACAGCTTTGATACTGTTTATTTTATGCTATGATGTAGAATAAAATTAAAATGTACAATATCAAGTAAATAAGCGTCATTGAAAATAATAATAATAAAGGTAAGGTCTTATATAGCGCAGTATCCAGTCCTCAGGACTGCTCAAAGCACTTTACACTTTACTCCCTGTTCAATCGAACACCATCTCGACTTTCCGGGAAGCATCCAGCTACGCTGCAATTAATGCGCGAAGGCTATTCCACCACTGTCTACAGCCAGGTAGTCATTCACACAGCTGAGTGAACTGGAGCAACGTATAGTGAATGAACCACCGCACAGGATTCGAACCGGGGTTCTCTCAGTTGAGAGTCCGTAGCTCTATTCACTGCACCACGGCGCTACACTCGCTACAATTTATGTATGTGTAAATAGTAAAATAGTCATAGTAATTATCCATTTAATTGATCTCTACAACTGGATCAAACCAGCGTGATAAGTAGTATATAATGAATAAAGACATATTCCTACCATTTTCAAAAATCGAAAATACATTAGTTAATAAATTAACCTATATACAGCTGTAATATAATTTACTAATGAATAAAACAAGTAAAATAGTTTATGACACTTGACCATGGTGTGCAATATATTAAGCGAAAGCCGAATACCTCGGCAATCAAAGTGTTTGTGCGTTCGTGCGTTCGTGCGTTCGTGCGTTCTTGCATTCGTGTATGTGTGTATGTGTGTGTGTGTGTGTGTGTGTGTGTGTGTGTGTGTGTGTGTGTGTGTGTGTGTGTGTGTGTGTGTGTGTGTGTGTGTGTGTGTGTGTGTCTGTGTGTGCATGTGTGTGTGGGCCTGTGTCTGTGTCTTCTGTGTCTGTGTGTGTATGTCTGTGTGTCTATGTGTGTGCGTGCGTGCGTGCGTTTTTGGCAGTGGCGCCGGAACAAAATTAATAATGGGTTGGCAGCGCCGGAGTTGCAGCTCCACTCAGCTGTCGGACCTTGACATCAGAAGACGGGGGAGGGGAGATAATGTTGACAGTTTTTCACGGTGACGTTCACAGATGTTGAAACTCACCAAAAGCCTCCAATTTCACCCCCTTCAGACTCCTTTGAAACTGACTAAACATCTCCTACCGCGCCTCCCCTTCAGACTGAAAAAAACATTTCCAACTGCTCCCCCTTTCCAAAATATTTGGGCCTAATCCTCTTTCCAGCTCCCACCAAAATACTGGAGCTCAGACAGACAGTCTGACAGCAGAGCATATTAATGGAATAAGCGTTGTTTTCCAACGAAAGTTCTCTTACAGATGTTCGTTTTATTGATTTATTTCCGTAATAACGAAGCGGTCATGTTGCCCCGTCTGCCATCCAACCGCAAGAGGGCGCCACTCGAAAAGCAGCGAAAGCGTTTTATTAGGTATATTGATACGCCTTTGATAATATCATGCCAGCACACATGTTTATGTGGTGAAATTATACTCTAAATCACCACAAACATATGCGGAGCAGTGTTGTACACGTATCGGTCAGTATCCCCCAGTGTGAAAATTGCTGGTTTTTATGGAGAAGTATAATTAACGTAGTGATTAGAGTAAACATCAAAGAACGTTTGCACAGAACCACCATAATATTAGTCTGACAACAAAGATACCGAAACTAGAACAATATGATATTATGGTTTTTAGAGATGGTCTTGATAATTGACATTAAAAGGGATCGATTGTGCATGTATAGGCGTATAGGCAGGGTAGCCCGAGTCAAACCACATTATATGCGTATGCAATGTAATTGTCCGCAACAATGTAGGGGCCTAGAGTGATAACAAAACTATTACTAATTAACAGCAATTCGTTGCAGCAAGTCAAGACGCGCCTGGCTTCCGTACACTGCCAGGTTCTTGAACAACCTATTTACAATGCAGTTATCAATATACGAAATTCGAAGGAGTGATATTTCAGAATCTGTGATAGAACACTACATTTTAACATTTTTCAAACAAAATAGCGATATTCTGCCAACAAAATTAGCTCATGGATTGGCGGCAACAAATGTGACTGACTCGTGACAAAGGTCCAGGTGCAACAAGGATGGGTAGAACTTGAATATGGCACACCACAGGGGAACAAGTGGAATACACTTTTAATAAGTACAATAAACAAAATAAATGATACAATTATAAGTTGGCCACCTATTAAGGACTTTTCTCGTACAACGTAACGTGGCACATGTAGATATACATATACATATAAATATACGTTATAAGAAATAATAACAAAGTGTTATTGCTCACCCACAAACAACTGTTGTCGAACTCCTGAAAATCTTCAAATTACCTCAATTACATATAAATGTAATATCATTAGAATCCGTGAACCGAGACGGTTGGTTGGTTGGTTGGTTGGGTTTGCTTATCCATTTCCGGACGTTACAGCCTTGATGGATTGTCTATAAACAGCTCTTTCGTTTTCTAATTTCGCCACTCGCCAGATGTCTGCTCCCACCCATTCCTCTATGTCCTTCTCCCATTATCTCCTAGGTCTTCCTCTGCTTTTGCTGCCTTCCACTTTACCTTCTCTAGAGATTGATGCCGTTTCACATGGCCGAAATAACTTAGTTTATGTTTCTTTACAAAGTTCAATAAAGTCCCGGGTATAACACCAAGCTCATCTGCGATGGATTCGTTAGTTCTACGTTCAGTTCACGAAAATCGTAATATCTTTCTATAACACTTGTTTTCAAATGCATTTAATCGTTTAGTAATGTTCTTATTAAGAGTCCAGGTTTCGCATCCATATGTAGCAGTTGGAAATTTGCAGACTCGGATAATAATTATTTCGTAGTTTCATATCTTCGTTCGTTGCTTTCCACAGCTTCTACATCTCCGTCAACTTTTTACTCGCCATTGCCAACCTCCGCTTGATCTCTTTCGTCCCATCTCCATCCGATTCTATCAGTGACCCCAGATATTCAAAACTTTCCACTCGTTCTATTTCCTCGCCATCTACTATGACTTCTGATGGTTCTCGACATATCTTCACATCCATAATCTTAGTCTTCTTTACGTTTAGGTTCAATCCTTTCATCTCACTGTGTTCCTTAACAGTAGTTATCAGTTTATCCAATCCTTCTTTTGTATCGGATATTAACGCTGTGTCATCGGCATATCTCAATTCATATATTTCCTGTCCATTCACTTTCAGACCATTAAAATACTTGCTTCTCGTGTCCTTCTCGATCTCTCTCATGACATTATCTGTGTAAAGACTGAATAGGTGGGGGACAAAATGCACCTCTGTCTCACTCCCTTGCCGACTGGGAACCAATCTGTGGTACCACATTCTAATTTCACTGCAGACTGCTGTCCAACATATACATTTCGAATAAGGGATGTAAGTTTCTGGTTAAATCCCATGAGTATCAAGGTTTTCCAGAGTTGTTGATGAATAACATTATCAAAAGCGTTTGAATAATCTATGAAACAGATCATAAGATCATGGTTGAATTCTCTGCATTTTTTAATTAACATCTTCAGGTTGAAAATGTGATCTCTTGTTCCTCTTCCAGTCCGGAAACTAGTTTGTGTTCTCTTGACTTAACATTCTAACTTTGTTGTGATTCTCTTCATTATGATTTTTATCATAATTTTGCTCGCATGGCTGATGAGGGATATAGTCCTGTGGTTTGAGCATTCTTATTTGTCACTTTTTGCGGTATTGGTATAAGGATGGCTCGTTTCCAGTCCATGAGCCATGTTCCACTTCTCCATATTTTCTTGCAAAATGTGTGATACATTTCCACGCCTGCTTCGCCACTTGCTCTTGTTAGCTCTGCAGTGATGTCATCAGTGTCAGGTGATTTGTATACTTTTTATTGCCCACGACGCAAAGGCTCAAATTCATCTTCTTGTTCTGTCCACTCCCTTCCTTCATCCATGTCTACTTCTTCTGTTTCTTCTTTCATATACATGCTTTCACAATATTGCTTCCATCTTTCAAATATGTCGTCGCTTTCTGCCAGAGTCATTCCTGTTTCGTCTTTGATAACGCCAAGTCTAGGTTTGAACGACTGTGTCATAGACTTGATGTCCTCGAACGTACTGCGACTATCGTTCCTTCTCATACATAGTTCTATATTTTCACATATCGTCTCTAGATAGTTCTTCTTATCTTCCTTACACATTCGCTGTAGTCAAAAGAGAACTTAGCCAATAAATGAAGACTGTATGCAGTATGAACATACAACACATTTAATTTGTATTAAATCCCATTATATCACGTTCTCTCTATAAATGTACACTGTCCTTAAAATTTTATGAAAATCAAATAACTGTATCCAAAAATAATCCAGACACTACACTTTAGGCCCTACTTGATATCAACAATGCATTTGCTTAGTATGTATTGCTATTAAAATCACATGTATCTGAACAAATTTCCAAATTCCCATGATGCTTCAGTATTCATATTCAGTACTAGGGTCACATCGCTATTAGGGTCACTTTTGCCCAGTCCCGTGGGTGACTCTAATACCGACGTTCCACTGTACACCGATACATTTGAACGTACAAGTGCGATTTCTTACTGTTCATAATTACGAGGTCTGAGACACCTGACTTATTAAACAAAGCCACTATAACCAGATATAACGTCGGAATATTATGCACATTTCAGTCAATGTCCCCCACTGTGATAATTGCTAGTTGATTTCTACGGAGTAGCGTCATTAAAGTAGTGATTAGATTAAACAGGTCGGGACTACTTGCAGAATGTTTGATGTAATAACAATTGGCAAGTTTATAAAAGACTTGATAGACGTGAACTTTACGAGAACCCAGTTGGTGATTTAATCAAAGCGCATTTTGTGTATCTCCATATGAATATTTCATAGAACGTTTGCACAGAACCACATATAATATTAGTCTGACAAAGATATCGATGCTATAATTATATACATATTATTTTACTAAGACATGCTCTTGATAACGGACATTAAAAGGGATCGACCGTCGTAGACAATGTAGCCTTGCTAGAGCCACAATACATGTACGCAACTGTCCAGGACAACATTTAGTGATAACGAAACTATTATTAATTAGCGGCAATTCGCACTTCCTGACTCGTCTGGATTAACGACTTCGCGAATGACTTGAACAACCAACTTACTATGCAGCTGTCAAGATACATATAATATTGGATTCGACTGAGTCACGATTTAGTTATCGGAACTCAGGATAGGACACTATGCTCTAAAGGTATTCTTCAAACATAACTGCCATGTTCAAAATCTCAATCATTCAAAATATTCCAGCAAGACATCAGTAAAATCTTAAACAACGTGAAAAATAGCAGTGCTTACTAAACCTGAAGCGGCTACTACCATTACACGAATGGATTGGCGTTCTGGCATCTTTGAGTATACCATTTGATGTGCTATAGCTATATACCTTACTGTGTTTTCTTCAAGTACATCGCCGACTGGTAGATCAGATGTCAATGATCCAAAGAAGAGACTGAAAAAAGAGGTGGGTGGAGCTGGGCACCAGGGCTTACAAGAACTCCGAATGTGTTGAAATAATCACACACAAACATGCATCTGAAATGCAAACGATAACGTTTACATTGACGTTCACATCACATAGGTAGTAAGCACTTTGTTTGAACACTTTTTTGTGTATATTTGATTTTATGTAAAATTATTAGAAGCATAATTGTATTATCTAAAACATGTAAAATATCGATTTATGAATAGCATAATTGATCACGTATATACATGCTCAAACGACGATGTGTAGTGATGCCATCTTACGGATTCAGTCTAGATGTAATTTCTGACCAACATCTTTTTTCACGGCGAAATCACGCAACCGAGTCAGAGTCGGATAAACGAGACTAGAATTGTTGTGGATGTCGTGACGCCTTCTAACGTTTAGAGTTCACACCATGTGGCACTACTAGTGCTAATATCGGCTGCCACTTTATATAGTTTGGATGCCTACATCGCCATCAATGTATTGATTATATTATTATAGTGTGTATCCAGGCGCCATGAGGTAGCAGCACTTTTTGCGCCACACACCAGTTTCCCGGCGGCGGAATTTCTGTACGTGGGCGGCGTTCGGGTAATTACCGTAACCTAATAAGGGGGAGTGCGTCATTTTTTGTAGTGTTAGTGTCACACGATATGGTAATTACACGGACGCCGCCTACGAATAAATGACGCATCCCGATGAAGTCGCACAGCCAGGCGAGAGTCGGTTTAACGTTAGGGCATGCTAGTTATTGGTGCATAGACGCAAGCAACAATTAACGTCTCGTAGTTCATCGTATAGCAGGTCGCTTCTGCGGCAGCACCAGAGAGGTATTCCCGCAAGTCCCTAACCTGCATTGCCCAAGCGCCAGTTTATTTTATTTTATGTTGTTCGGTTATTGTTCAAGTTTTGGGGCTAGATTAACTTAATTTACGGTTTAGTGTACAGTTAAATCATTGCATTACATATAAATGATAACTGAATACGGCAACAAACCTGGAAGATATCCAGTTGCAATGTTAGTTGCAAAAGTGTTATGGGCCTAATAAATGAAGATAACACAATTCCTGCGCAATTCTGGTACTCACATTTTGTACAAAAATCAAAAACATACTAGAACGTGCCAATGCCATGATGTTGAAATAATGCTGTTCACGTTACCCATGGTGTGCACTTAGCCACTGCCTCGCCTACCTGCACATAGTAACAACTCTATTTCTCGGTTAGATAATTTTATTAGCTCACACAATATACACTTGCTGCCTATGTAACAATTAGGTCCACATTTCAAGAATACATTTCAAAATCTCCTAGGTATTGTCGTTTGTAGCTCGGTCACAAGCAATAAACACACGACAGCGTACGTATCAGCAGAACAGCAATGTAATCTTAAACAATAATAAAATGCAAATAATAATAGTATAATTAAATAATTAACTAATATAATACAAAAGATTGTGCAACAATCACCGTACGTTTGGGTAAACTACACATGCAAAAGCGATCTATAAAAGCGATCTATATATATATATATACTGTATAAAACGGTACATATACTGCACTTATAATGATTTTGTCAACTCTAAACTTTAACAATGTTTCTAATCTCACCGTAGACACTAATTATACCTTATTGCATGGTCCTGCTACACTATCATGGGTACTTCAAATAAATCTTCATTACATATAATATATATATATATATACGGAACTGTAAATATATATATATATATATATATATACGGTGATGTAGATTTCAACAACCTGACAGAACGTCACAGGATATACAATTGTGAACTTTGTCATGAATTCCGCTTCATTTTCCGTTTCGGCCGGTTCTTCCGGGTTATTCTTTTTTCTCGTGGATCTATTTGGAACATTCGAGCAAAACACAACATTACATTATTATGTTTTCTCGCAATGTATAATGTCAATTATGACAAATAGTGAAAACAAAAAATGACGACACATGCAGGGCCTCGTAATTTTGCAAAAGACAAGATTACTGCTATTAGATGCACTTTTGCGTGGCAGACGTGGTGTGATTCACGTTTATTGCGCGTGTGCCATTATTCGAAATGTATAATGGCTTATTTTATTTTATTAACAGATATGCAAAAAAGCTATAAAATGGCAGTGCGACGTATAAAAATGGGAATGCATTTGGAGATTTGCACGGTGACGTTCAAAATTTGGGCTCGTGTCTCAATCATCACAAAATCGTGCAATTTCAACTCAGAAATTGACAATAACACTCGCAAAGTACAATTCTTCAAACAGTCACTCAACTGTACAGGCGAAGCACCTCACTCTTAGCATTTCATGGAAGGAGTTAGCCTCTCAAGTCCCTCCCCCTGGTTCCGCCGGTTACAACATTATGCAAACAGTGTATGCCCACGACAGTCTAACAGTAATTATAATTAACTGACGTCGCGCCGAGTGGCTATGGTTTTGCTAGAACATTGTCACAAACCCAATTTACTAAACTGATAGGATGTCTGATTACACGTGAACATATGTGTACACACATGCACGTATATACATACCATCATTAACAAGCAAAGCAGAATCCGACGATGATAATTATTACGCCAAAGATGCCTCCTACCACTGCAAACACAGACATTCGTATAGTATCAAATAACTGCCGATGGACTGCACGTGTCTACTGTATTTAACGGGGTTAAATTGAATTTATCAAGATATGATGGCAAAAACTATTGATTTATATATATATATATATATATCTTCCACTACACAGTTCGCCCTAACAACTGCTTATAAATAAACTAAAATACACCAGTAAAAACTAGCAAACGTTCACTTGACAAAAGCGGCGTAAACTATTATAGCCTATGACTTAGAATCAAGCCACAAAACAGAGCAATATAGTAAATAATTTTACGACGAATTACGCATGAAATCAACTATCAATGTTTTGGACTCCTCCAAGTTTAAATACATCAGTAATACAGATTGTTCCTGTATGACGTATACTCGTGCCAAATGTTAAACATTCGAGTAGAAATATTCTCAGTTGATGAATAATTATGAAATATTATTTTCTCTTGTTTTTTATTTACACACAAAACTTTAATCGTAATAGAGATACAATACAATAGGTGAATCATCTGGTTCATACCAATATCAACAACAAGTATATTTGTTGTCTAGTGGTGTTATTGTATTGGTCAGTTTGACTTCTATGATGACGAGCTACAACTGTAACACGGCTGAGGAATGTGTTTTTTCTCATTCACAGTTTACCTCCTCCGACAATGCGTCCTATTTTTTTTTTGGATAAAGTCTTCGTCTTCGAGGTCCTCCCAATGCTCAATGCTGCAACACAACTTCGTGTCAGTAAGGTATTGGGAATTAAACAATATTTAGCATGTGTTATTTGTAATGTAGTATGCCTTTGTGCGGTTGGTTACCGTTTATAATTATCAATTGAAAATATAATCAGAATGGATCTATATCCACCTGAAGAAGATTGCACATGATATACTATAATATACTATTTTAACAAGTTTCGTTATGAGAGAGAGAGAGAGAGAGAGAAGTAGGAGAGCGAGAGGAGAGGGAGAGGGAGAGGGAGAGGGAGAGGGTTATGTCATATTTGTATTGTTTATTGCCAATAAATAACTAATACGTAAAAATCTGTAAATCTATTTGGAAACAGTGCAACGTATGGTTAATAGGGCTTGGTATTTATTACTGTGTGATAAGATAAACAAAAACACGTCCTAAAAAACCCGGTGTCACGCTTGATGAAAGATCTCCAGCATATATCCAGTTAGTAAAACAACAATGCCCTATTAAAACACGTAACCACTCTGCCACTCTAAAGCAACTTCTCTAAACTTCTGTGCCAGATAATTATATTCACGTTGTTATTTCAGTCCATTTCAGCCATGTGTAAATGAACTATTAGTTAAAAGAACGCCTGAATTGGTGGGAAAAGCAATATAGATGTGAACATGGCAGTCATTTGGACACAATTAACGCTGTTTCCGGTTAATTACGCAACACAGCTATCGTCTCGTACAATTACAACTGCATGCAATTCACACAGGTACCGCTTAATATAGATATGATTCACCGCCGTTAATGTGAATTATTGACGTTAAGAATCTAGGCGTACCTAAAGATGAACACATATGCGGACTGTTTGTTTAGTCATGCTATATTCTAGATCACGTATAGTTACCGGTGGTTGAATGGTTCCGAAAGGACGTTTTCCGTACTTAGACCTCTGGTGCGTGTGGCAGAAACAATATAATTATTGACGTTATCAATCTAGGCGTACCTGAAGATAAATACATATACGGACTGTTTGTTTTGTTATTCTATATTCTAGATCGCATACACATTAGTTACCGGTGGTTGAGTGGTTCCGAAAGGACGTATCCCGTACTTAGACCTCTGGTGCGTGTGGCAGAAACAGTATAATTATTGACGTTATCAATCTAGGCGTACCTGAAGATAAATACATATACGGACTGTTTGTTTTGTTATTCTATATTCTAGATCGCATATACAGTAGTTACCAGTGGTTTAAGAGTTCCGAAATGACGTGTTCCGTGCTTAGACCTCTGGTGCGCGTGGCAGAAACAATATAACTCTACTAATTTACTGTCATCAGCTGTACTGTTTACTGTTTGTTCTCACATACCTATGTCACAGTTGCTCCCGATATATCCGTAACTGCAGTCGCACTCGTAGTATGTGGTATACTGGACGCACGTCCCTCCGTTCTCGCAAGGGTAATCACTGCATGTGATGCTAGCTGTGGTGTTACCACACGTCGTGAGAAGAACCACCACCAGCAGCGTCACGGCCGCAGTAAGACGAATGAAGGACGCCATATTCACGGTGTAGGCTGCAGCAGAATATTATGTAGGACCTAACATTATTATTAATAATAATAAACTACCATTTTACAATAATTTCCTGACTACAACTATATTCTAGGGTGTTGACAATGTGCCTAAAATGTCAATACCTATGTAATGATTACTAATGCTACAAAAATGTGATTAATATCATAAAACGTTTTAAAAAGTTGTTAAACACAAAACTGTGCTAAACATTATTGAGTTAAAACTACAATCTAATGCACATTACACACAGCAAATACAGTCTGGTATTGCGCCGGACTGTCGATCGAGGGGACGGTGGTTCGATTCCACCTACCGCCGTTTCGAAACGTAGGCAATTTTGTTCACCTCACGTTGCCTGTGTCTTTCGGAAGAGACACTAAAAAGCTTTGGTCCCTTCAATCTGGTATCTATGCCAGGGGAAGTAAAATATCCCAAACAGGAGGTAAATGTGTAACCTGTCGTGGGCTCACGGAGTGATGGGCTCTATCTCTAACCCACTGGATCTTGCTCCCAGCGGCCGGAGTTGCTTCCCGGTCTGGCTTGTCAGAGACGCCGAGCATGTAGCGTATACAGTATATCATTGCACCGCTTGGTCTCATATAAATGCACATACACAAATATCCATCACTGGAACAAAAGTGGAGCAAACGAGAACAATAGCATCGGAACCCAGAATCTGTCGAGTGATACTCCGATGCTCTAAACATGGCGCTGCCCGGAACCCACTGTGAAGAGTCGACGCCTTCTGTTGATAAAAGAATGCATTGGGACCCTGAGATCAGGATGTCCAGACGATAAAAAGGAACAGCTAATAAATCCAATAATTATTGCATCGTTCACCCCAATTGACCAAGGAAAATAACCGCTTCGGTTTCATACTGTGAATTCACATGATTACGCAGGAAAGTACTTACAAAACTAACTACGCCCACCGTCAAAAAGCATAATATTCTTCGACTTTGTAAAATGAATTAGTATAAGAATATGTAATCGACGAAAATTGTACAGTAGTGCAGGAGCAAGAACTCACACCGTGAACAAGGAAGCCGATGGCTTACCCTGGCACACTGACATACAGTATGTACTGGATAGTTTCCTTTCATCTTGTTGTTCCCCGTTTGAGAACAAAACATAATTCATTCTACGTTAGAAAATGTCTTCCATTTCGTGGACCATTACATGGTTTAGTTTGAGCACGACGGTGAGCAAGAATTTACTTGTTTGTGATTTTAAATTTCAAGCATGAAAGTTCGTCGTGGTTCGAATAGATTTGCATTTTTGTTTTTTAAGAAACCATACAACGGATTTTAATTGTACACTTACCTTCTGACTTGTCAACAAACAAAATCCACAGAGACTAATTAAACGGAGAACGAATTCGAAGCCACTCGTCGTAAATAGGCGTCGCTTTATCTCTCTCCGCCTGCAGGTAAGTAATGCAGGAAGACAATATTCGATGCCTAACTAGCTGATGTTCTGCTTCACGGAGCAAGAACCAATGAGCACAGACATGTAACGGTACAGGTGACGTCATTATTTTCCGGGAAACATGTCCACATTTCGGTTTACGAAAATGTATGTTCCCAGGTCACTTCAGCGTGGTTATTTGATGCTGTTGTTACGGATGGTAGCGCGAGTGGGCGATTTCACGTAAATGACTCGCACTTTATATAATGTGCACACGCACGTACGTTTGTACCCATGCGCTGATACTCACATAGAGCGCAGTGGTGCAGTGGATAGAGCATCGGACTCTCAATCAAAAGAACCCGTGCTCAAATCTTGTGCTGCCGTGTCGAACCTTGGACAAGTTCATTCACTCTACGTTGCTCCAGTTCACTCAGCTGTATGGATGAGTACCTGACAGTAGTGGGTATTTGTATGCGAAATGTATTTGCACTTTAATTGTAGCATGGCTGAATTATTCACAAAGCATTTGAGATCATGTTTGCTTGAATAGGTCTTCCGGGAGTAAAGTATAAAGCGTTTTGAGCAGTATCAAGTAAAGAGTAGTTACCTGACTTACAGTTGCAGAAACGATATCACTCGACGTAACTCGAACTCGAGCAAAACACGCACAACAGTCTTGCCTTGTGTCAGTAAACAGCCTATATTTCTTCTTCGTCATTTTGTTTTTGGCTTAAGTACCACACTGTTTGTTTCCTTTTTCACGCGTTTAGTTAATGCTGTTTTTGCAGGTAGATCACTGTTAATCTACGATGTAATACTACTACAAATAAACAAGTAAATACATATGTAGATAGCTAAAAATATATATATATATATAATGTATGGTTACCGCAACGCAACACCGGCATCCGCCTAAACAATTATTACGTACACACTCTATATCATAGGAAGTATTTTGGCAACTTAATGCAGCCATCATGTATTTGTGTTCGGGTGTGTGCGGGTGTGTGCGTCGGTACACACCCGCACACCCTCGGACACACTCGCAGTACGTACGTAATAATTATTGTCTAGGCGCATGCTGGCGTTGCATAAGACGATATATTATTATGTTTATTGATGCGGGACTGGATACCTGACATGATACCGGGCTAGATGTTGGGCTGGCTGGCGGGTTGGATGACGGGCTGGATGACGGGCTTGATGCTGGTCTAGATACCGGGTTAGATACCGGGCTGGATGTCGGGTTAGATACTGGGCTTGATACTTGGTTATATACCGGGCGGGTTGCCAGGCAAGACACTGGGCTATATACCGGGCTGGGTGCTGGTTTAGATACCTAGGTAGATACCGGGCTGGATGTTTGTCTAGATACCTGGCAAGATACAGGCTAGATACCAGGCTGTATACCGGGCTAGATACAGAGTTGGATGCCGGGCTAGAAATTAGGCTGGATGCTTGGATAGATACCAGGCTGGGTGCCGGGTTAAATACCGGGCTTGATACTTGGCTAGATACCGGGCGGGATGCCGGGCAAGATACCGGGCTGGATGTTGGGCTACATACCTAGTTAGATACCGGGCTGGATGTTGGGCTACATACCTAGTTAGATACCGGGCTGGATGTTGGGCTACATACCTAGTTAGATACCGGGCTGGATGTTGGGCTACATACCTAGTTAGATACCGGGCTGGATGTTGGGCTACATACCTAGTTAGATACCGGGCTGGATGTTGGGCTACATACCTAGTTAGATACCGGGCTGGATGTTCGGCTACATACCTAGTTAGATACCGGGCTGGATGTTGGGCTACATACCTAGTTAGATACCGGGTTGGATGTTGGGCTACATACCTAGTTAGATACCGGGCTGGATGTTGGGCTACATACCTAGTTAGATACCGGGCTGGATGTTGGGCTACATACCTAGTTAGATACCGGGCTGGATGTTGGGCTACATACCTAGTTAGATACCGGGCTGGATGTTGGGATACATACCTAGTTAGATACCGGGCTGGATGTTGGGCTACATACCTAGTTAGATACCGGGCTGGATGTTGGTTGGGATACATACCTAGTTAGATACCGGGCTGGATGTTGGGCTACATACCTAGTTAGATACCGGGCTGGATGTTGGGCTACATACCTAGTTAGATACCGGGCTGGATGTTGGGCTACATACCTAGTTAGATAGCGGGCTGGATGTTGGGCTGGTTGACGGGCTGGATGTTTGGTCTGGGTGCTTGGATAGATACCGGGTTATATACCAGGCTGGGTGCCGGGTTAGATATCGAGCAAGATACCAGGGCAGGATAGTGGGCTAAATACAGGGTTGGATACTGGGCTAGATACTGGGCTGAAAACAGGGTTTGATACTGGGCTAGATCCTGGGCTAGATACCGGGCTAGATACTGGGCTTGATGGCGGGCTAGATACTGCGCTGGATGACGGGCTAGACACTGGGCTAGATGCCGGGCTAGATACTGGGCTTGATGGCGGGCTAGATACTGGGCTGGATGACGGGATAGACACTGGGCTAGATGCCGGGCTAGATACTGGGCTTGATGGCGGGCTAAATACTGCACTGGATGACGGGCTAGCCACTGGGCTAGATGCCGGGCTAGATACTGGGCTTGATGGCGGGCTAGATACTGGGCTGGATGACGGGATAGACACTGGCTAGATGCCGGGCTAGATATTGGGTTTGATACTGGGCTAGATACTGGGCTAGATCCTGGGCTAGATACCGGGCTAGATACTGGGCTTGATGGCGGGCTAGATAATGGGCTAGATGCCGGGCTAGATATTGGGTTGGATGCTGAGCTAGATTTTGGGCTGGTTGTCGGGCTGGATGACTGGCTGGTTCGATAGTGGGTTTGATACTTGGCTAGATACCCGCCTGGATGCCGGGCAAGATGCCGGGCTCGATATCGGGTTGGATGCTGATCTAGATACCGGGCTGGATACCGGGCTGGATGCCGGGCTAGATGCTGGGCTGGTTGTCAGACTAGATGTTTGGCAAAGATACCTGGCTAGATACCGTGCTAGATGCTGGGCTAAATGCTGGGCTGGTTGTCAGACTAGATGACTGGCTGGATACAGGGCTGGATGTCGGACATAGGACATGACATTCAACAAAGCATGAAGATTACAGGAACTAAGCAAGTAGCACATGTTTATGTAAGAAATCAATGCGCAGCTGCTGCCCTATACAGGTGTATTCAATATTGCTTCCCTATACAGGTGTATTCAATATTGCTACTGGCTGGTTCGATAGTGGGTTTGATACTTGGCTAGATACCCGCCTGGATGCCGGGCAAGATGCCGGGCTCGATATCGGGTTGGATGCTGATCTAGATACCGGGCTGGATACCGGGCTGGATGCCGGGCTAGATGCTGGGCTGGTTGTCAGACTAGATGTTTGGCAAAGATACCTGGCTAGATACCGTGCTAGATGCTGGGCTAAATGCTGGGCTGGTTGTCAGACTAGATGACTGGCTGGATACAGGGCTGGATGTCGCACATAGGACATGACATTCAACAAAGCATGAAGATTACAGGAACTAAGCAAGTAGCACATGTATATGTAAGAAATCAATGCGCAGCTGCTGCCCTATACAGGTGTATTCAATATTGCTTCCCTATACAGGTGTATTCAATATTGCTACCCTATACAGGTGTATTCAATATTGCTTCCCTATACAGGTGTATTCAATATTGCTTCCCTATACAGGTGTATTCAATATTGCTTCCCTATACAGGTGTATTCAATATTGCTTCCCTATACAGGTGTTCAATATTGCTGCCCTATACAGGTGTATTCAATATTGCTGCCCTATACAGGTGTATTCAATATTGCTTCCCTATACAGGTGTATTCAATATTGCTTCCCTATACAGGTGTATTCAATATTGCTTCCCTATACAGGTGTATTCAATATTGCTTCCCTATACAGGTGTATTCAATATTGCTTCCCCATACAGGTGTATTCAATATTGCTGCCCTATACAGGTGTATTCAATATTGCTTCCCTATACAGGTGTATTCAATATTGCTTCCCTATACAGGTGTATTCAATATTGCTTCCCTATACAGGTGTATTCAATATTGCTGCCCTATACAGGTGTATTCAATATTGCTTCCCTATACAGGTGTATTCAATATTGCTTCCCTATACAGGTGTATTCAATATTGCTTCCCTATACAGGTGTATTCAATATTGCTTCCCTATACAGGTGTATTCAATATTGCTTCCCTATACAGGTGTATTCAATATTGCTGCCCTATACAGGTGTATTCAATATTGCTTCCCTAGGTGTATTCAATATTGCTTCCCTATACAGGTGTATTCAATATTGCTTCCCTATACAAGTGTATTCAATATTGCTTCCCTATACAGGTGTATTCAATATTGCTGCCCTATACAGGTGTATTCAATATTGCTTCCCTATACAGGTGTATTCAATATTGCTGCCCTATACAGGTGTATTCAATATTGTTGCCCTATACAGGTGTATTCAATATTGCTTCCCTATACAGGTGTATTCAATATTGCTTCCCTATACATGTGTATTCAATATTGCTGCCCTATACAGGTGTATTCAATATTGCTGCCCTATACAGGTGTATTCAATATTGCTTCCCTATACAGGTGTATTCAATATTGCTTCCCTATACAGGTGTATTCAATATTGCTTCCCTATACAGGTGTATTCAATATTGCTTCCCTATACAGGTGTATTCAATATTGCTGCCCTATACAGGTGTATTCAATATTGCTGCCCTATACAGGTGTATTCAATATTGCTTCCCTATACAGGTGTATTCAATATTGCTGCCCTATACAGGTGTATTCAATATTGCTGCCCTATACAGGTGTGGTATTCATTGCTTCTATACAGGTGGCTCAGTCATTGCTTCCTACACAGGTGTATTCACTATTGCTTCCTTATACAGTAGCTCCACAGCCGTTTCCTATACAGCGCATATTCACATTAAGCTTCCCTATACAGGTGTATTCACATTGCTTCCCATACAGGTGTATTCACATTGTTCTTATACAGGTGTATTCAATATTGCCTCCCTATACAGGCGTATTCTACAGCTGCTGCCCCATACAGGTGTATCTGATTATTGCTTCCTCATACAGGTGTATCTCAATATTGCTTCCCTTACAGGTGTGTATTCAACATGCCGGCTTCCCTATGCCAGTGTATTCTGTATTGCTTCCCTATAATAGGTATTCAATATTGTTTCCCATACAGGTGTATTCAATATTGCTTCCCCTATACAGGTGTATTCAATATTGCTGCCCTATACAGGTGTATTCACATTGCTTCCCTATATGTATTCAATATTGCTTCCCTATACAGGTGTATTCAATATTGCTTCCCTATACAGGTGTATTCAATATTGCTGCCCTATACAGGTGTATTCAATATTGCTTCCCTATACAGGTGTATTCAATATTGCTGCCCTATACAGGTGTATTCAATATTGTTGCCCTATACAGGTGTATTCAATATTGCTTCCCTATACAGGTGTATTCAATATTGCTGCCCTATACAGGTGTATTCAATATTGCTGCCCTATACAGGTGTATTCAATATTGCTGCCCTATACAGGTGTATTCAATATTGCTTCCCTATACAGGTGTATTCAATATTGCTTCCCTATACAGGTGTATTCAATATTGCTTCCCTATACAGGTGTATTCAATATTGCTGCCCTATACAGGTGTATTCAATATTGCTGCCCTATACAGGTGTATTCAATATTGTTTCCCTATACAGGTGTATTCAATATTGCTTGGCAGGTATTTAATCGAGGTGTGCATATTTTGCTCTTCATATTCTTGTTCTATTTTAGGTTTATTTTTAATGGTGGTTCGGGAGCTCTGACTTCTTTGTTATATGAATAGATGCAGCTCTGTTTGAGAAGGAGTATATCCGTATGTATTTATTGTACACTATGTTTACGCCATAGTCATGTTAAGCTACAATGGAAACAGATCATACATTATGGTGAACATTCGGACCAAGCATGTGTTTTTACGACTAGACCCTGTCAGCAGACTTTACGGAATATATGTTCGTGTTTCGAGTAGAATTATACTGGACAATGTGAAATTTCCACATATTTTAATAATACGCTACACAATAGCAAGTTAGCATACATTTAAACACAGTATTGTATCATCTGAAATTGACAGTAATACGTCATAGCACTACGCAACGTTTGTGCTACGTCTAACAATATATTTTGCAATTGTTTTAATGCATACAACTGCATAGTTTCTGCATTTATTATACTCTTATATAATGTATTGTTTCGAACTCTGTGTAAACTTTAATAATGTTTCTAAATTACCCACAGGCATTAAGTCTACCTCGTTACCTTGTCCGGTGGTAGTGTGGAGGCTACCTCGTTACCTTGTCCAGTAGTAGTGTGAAGGCTATCTCGTTACCTTGTCCGGTGGTAGTGTGGAGGCTACCTCGTTACCTTATCCAGTCGTAGTGTGGAGGCTACCTCGTTACCTTGTCCGGTGGTAGTGTGGAGGCTACCTCGTTACCTTGTCCGGTGGTAATGTGGAGGCTACCTCGTTACCTTGTCCAGTAGTAGTGTGAAGGCTATCTCGTTACCTTGTCCGGTGGTAGAGTGGAGGCTACCTCGTTACCTTGTCCAGTAGTAGTGTGAAGGCTATCTCGTTACCTTGTCCGGTGGTAGTGTGGAGGCTACCTCGTTACCTTGTCCGGTGGTAGTGTGGAGGCTACCTCGTTATCTTGTCCGGTGGTAATGTGGAGGCTACCTCGTTACCTTGTCCAGTAGTAGTGTGAAGGCTATCTCGTTACCTTGTCCGGTGGTAGTGTGGAGGCTACCTCGTTACCTTATCCAGTCGTAGTGTGGAGGCTACCTCGTTACCTTGTCCGGTGGTAGTGTGGAGGCTACCTCGTTACCTTGTCCGGTGGTAATGTGGAGGCTACCTCGTTACCTTGTCCAGTCGTAGTGTGGAGGCTACATCGTTACCTTGTCCGGTGGTAGTGTGGAGGCTACCTCGTTACCTTATCCAGTCGTAGTGTGGAGGCTACCTCGTTACCTTGTCCAGTCGTAGTGTGGAGGCTACCTCGTTACCTTGTCCGGTGGTAGTGTGGAGGCTACCTCGTTACCTTATCCAGTCGTAGTGTGGAGGCTACCTCGTTACCTTGTCCAGTCGTAGTGTGGAGGCTACCTCGTTACCTTGTCCGGTGGTAGTGTGGAGGCTACCTCGTTACCTTGTCCGGTGGTAATGTGGAGGCTACCTCGTTACCTTGTCCAGTAGTAGTGTGAAGGCTATCTCGTTACCTTGTCCGGTGGTAGTGTGGAGGCTACCTCGTTACCTTGTCCAGTAGTAGTGTGAAGGCTATCTCGTTACCTTGTCCGGTGGTAGTGTGGAGGCTACCTCGTTACCTTATCCAGTCGTAGTGTGGAGGCTACCTCGTTACCTTGTCCGGTGGTAGTGTGGAGGCTACCTCGTTACCTTGTCCGGTGGTAATGTGGAGGCTACCTCGTTACCTCGTTACCTTGTCCGGTGGTAGTGTGGAGGCTACCTCGTTACCTTATCCAGTCGTAGTGTGGAGGCTACCTCGTTACCTTGTCCAGTCGTAGTGTGGAGGCTACCTCGTTACCTTGTCCGGTGGTAGTGTGGAGGTCCAGTCGTAGTGTGGAGGCTACCTCGTTATCCAGTCGTAGTGTGGAGGCGTTACCGGTCGTAGTGTGGAGGCTACCTCGTTACCTTGTCCAGTCGTAGTGTGGAGGCTACCTCGTTACCTTGTCCAGTCGTAGTGTGGAGGCTACCTCGTTACCTTGTCCAGTAGTAGTGTGAAGGCTATCTCGTTACCTTGTCCGGTGGTAGTGTGGAGGCTACCTCGTTACCTTATCCAGTCGTAGTGTGGAGGCTACCTCGTTACCTTGTCCAGTCGTAGTGTGGAGGCTACCTCGTTTCCTTGTCCAGTCGTAGTGTGGAGGCTACCTCGTTACCTTGTCCGGTGGTAGTGTGGAGGCTACCTCGTTACCTTGTCCGGTGGTAATGTGGAGGCTACCTCGTTACCTTGTCCAGTCGTAGTGTGGAGGCTACATCGTTACCTTGTCCGGTGGTAGTGTGGAGGCTACCTCGTTACCTTATCCAGTCGTAGTGTGGAGGCTACCTCGTTACCTTGTCCAGTCGTAGTGTGGAGGCTACCTCGTTACCTTGTCCAGTAGTAGTGTGAAGGCTATCTCGTTACCTTGTCCGGTGGTAGTGTGGAGGCTACCTCGTTACCTTATCCAGTCGTAGTGTGGAGGCTACCTCGTTACCTTGTCCAGTCGTAGTGTGGAGGCTACCTCGTGTCCTTGTCCAGTCGTAGTGTTGAGGCTACCTCGTTACCTTGTCCGGTGGTAGTGTGGAGGCTACCTCGTTACCTTGTCCGGTGGTAATGTGGAGGCTACCTCGTTACCTTGTCCAGTCGTAGTGTGGAGGCTACCTCGTTACCTTGTCCGGTGGTAGTGTGGAGGCTACCTCGTTACCTTGTCCAGTAGTAGTGTGGAGGCCACCTCGTTACCTTGTCCAGTAGTAGTGTGGAGGCTACCTCGTTACCTTGTCCGGTGGTAGTGTGGAGGCTACCTCGTTACCTTGTCCAGTAGTAGTGTGGAGGCCACCTCGTTACCTTGTCCAGTAGTAGTGTGGAGGCCACCTCGTTACCTTGTCCGGTTGTAGTGTGGAGGCTACCTCGTTACCTTGTCCAGTAGTAGTGTGAAGGCTATCTCGTTACCTTGTCCGGTGGTTGTGTGGAGGCTACCTCGTTACCTTATCCAGTCGTAGTGTGGAGGCTACCTCGTTACCTTGTCCGGTGGTAGTGTGGAGGCTACCTCGTTACTTTGTCCGGTGGTAATGTGGAGGCTACCTCGTTACCTTGTCCAGTCGTAGTGTGGAGGCTACCTCGTTACCTTGTCCGGTGGTAGTGTGGAGGCTACCTCGTTACCTTGTCCGGTGGTAATGTGGAGGCTACCTCGTTACCTTGTCCGGTCGTAGTGTGGAGGCTACCTCGTTACCTTGTCCGGTGGTAGTGTGGAGGCTACCTCGTTACCTTGTCCGTTCGTAATGTGGAGGCTACCTCGTTACCTTGTCCGGTGGTAGTGTGGAGGCTACCTCGTTACCTTGTCCGGTCGTAGTGTGGAGGCTACCTCGTTACCTTGTCCGGTCATAGTGTGGAGGCTACCTCGTTACCTTGTCCGGTGGTAGTGTGGAGGCTACCTCGTTACGTTGTCCGGTCGTAGTGTGGAGGCTACCTCGTTACCTTGTCCGGTCGTAGTATGGAGGCTGCCTCGTTACCTTGTCCGGTCGTAGTGTGGAGGGTGCCTCGTTACCTTGTCCGGTCGTAGTGTGGAGGCTACCTCGTTACCTTGTCCGGTCGTAGTGTGGAGGCTACCTCTTTACCTTGTCCGGTCGTAGTGTGGAGGCTACCTCGTTACCTTGTCCGGTGGTAGTGTGGAGGCTACCTCGTTACCTTGTCCAGTAGTAGTGTGAAGGCTATCTCGTTACCTTGTCCGGTTGTAGTGTGGAGGCTACCTCGTTACCTTGTCCAGTAGTAGTGTGAAGGCTATCTCATTACCTTGTCCGGTTGTAGTGTGGAGGCTACCTCGTTACCTTGTCCGGTGGTAGTGTGGAGGCTACCTCGTTACCTTGTCCGGTGGTAGTGTGGAGGCTACCTCGTTACCTTGTCCGGTCTTAGTGTGGAGGCTACCTCGTTACCTTGTCCGGTCGTAGTGTGGAGGCTACCTCGTTACCTTGTCCGGTGGTAGTGAGGAGGCTACCTCGTTACGTTGTCCGGTCGTAGTGTGGAGGCTACCTCGTTACCTTGTCCGGTCGTAGTGTGGAGGCTGCCTCGTTACCTTGTCCGGGCGTAGTGTGGAGGCTGCCTCGTTACCTTGTCCGGTCGTAGTGTGGAGGCTACCTCGTTACCTTGTCCGGTCGTAGTGTGGAGGTTACCTCGTTACCTTGTCCGGTCGTAGTGTGGAGGCTACCTCGTTACCTTGTCCGGTGGTAGCGTGGAGGCTACCTCGTTATCTTTTCCGGTCGTAGTGTGGAGGCTGCCTCACAAATACCTTCATTATTTATATATAGTGGTGTAGATTCCAGCAGTTTGACAACATCACTGGGAATTCCATCGTCGATGTCGTCATGGACGAGGTCATGGGTCCGCTTCTGCTTCTGCGTCCGCGCAGTTCTTCCGGGGGATACTTTCATTTAAGTGGCCACTATATGAGAAACACGAGTAAACCTTTAAAATGTGATTATATTGTTTTCTTACAATACAGTGAAACGGACATCGCGAAATAATTTAAGACATACACATATAGGGACCCTCTGTGTAGTATAAAATGCACGGTTGCATATAAAACTGGGTATTGTGTTGTCACGTGATTACACTGACATTACAGAGAACATTGATTAACGTATGCACAACTAAGAAACCAAAGCACTTTACTGCGTGTAAATTAAATGTTCTAATCAGTTATTCAGATATATGGGTGTATTCATATAACCATTATGTGGTTATTTTTGACTGTATTCATTTATTTTGCGGAGCGATTTTTATCACATGTCTGGAAATATATACTTTTGTCAACAAACAAACATGTACACATATGCAAATAACGTATGTCCGCGGCAGTCTAACGGTAATCAATATGAGCTGACGACTCCTCCGAATGGCTATGATTTTGTAAGGAAATGTTCCAAAATCCCGCATTTCTTCACCTGGGAGGACATACGTGAATTCATGGTTTCATATGTTACGAACATATTTGTAAACATACCGCATATTAATTATCTGCGTTTCACAAGTGACACCAACAGTAACAATCAACCATGCCGACGACAAGTAAGAAAGTCGCGATAGCTCCTACCACTGAAAACAGAGACTTCATGTTGCTTCAAATAATGACAGCTGTAACTATTTTCAAAGCAAAACGGAGTTGACATGGAAAACGTCGAGATACGATGACTCCTCAAACTTATAAATAAATCATTTCTGTTGGATGATGGCCCCTGTGTTATCTCAAATGTTGATCCTGCAACCAAATTTCGTGTAGATCTGGATAAAACGAATCTGACAGGCACACGAACAATGGATCTAAAAGCAGAGCACCTGAAGGTTATACAAAATGTATCTTAAGAGTTTTTTTGTGTTAACTGCTTATTAAGTCGTTCACCTCAGGTTATGATGTTACAGGTGGTCGAATAGGTAAGAGAGGGATAGAGAGAGAGAGAGAGAGAGAGAGAGAGAGAGAGAGAGAGAGAGAGAGAGAGAGAGAGAGAGAGAGAGAGAGAGAGAGAGAGAGAGAGAGAGAGAAAGATAGAGAGCTATGTATATTTATGTTTATAGTTCAGCAATGAGCATGAAATTAGTTCTTGGTAATACATAATAACATTCGTTAGTTGATCCTCGGTGACCTCCTCTATGACAGAAACGACAGCCACCACGAAAATTATTAGATACAAGTACGTCGTTATCTAGCTAACTAATACTGATATTCTCTACTGATAAGAGTTGAATAAGAAAAGTTGAATACGACTGTTGCCATCAGACAGTCTTAGTTAGACAAGAAGAAGTGACCATAAGTTATAAATCTGGGATTTAAATGTATTACTTTTATTCCTGCTCACTTCTCTCGTCACAGTTGAGTCCAGTCCATCCTGACTGACACTGGACACTGATATTGTGTTGTCACCAAACACTTGGTTGACGCACGTCGCTCCGTTCTTGCATGGATGGCCACTGTATTCGGTTGTTACGTCTGATTACCTAACGTCACAACACGAACATCTGTTGTACCATTCAAGACGGCTTTACAGACGCACCCTTAAACGGGACTGCAACTTAATGTCATAATGCTATTATATTGATTTTCGTTGTACTTAATTTATTTTAAATCAAATTGAAACCGCTATTTTAAGGTAATTAGTCTTTGTTATTTGTATTGTACGTGTTATGGATTAATTAACTTGCTGTGGGCTGATTTATATTTAATATACTGATGTTTATTTTCTTAATTTAACTTTATTTAACTATAAACACACTCTTCGAATTTACCGTGTTCGTGACTGTCCTTTAATATATAGTGCTATTTAATACGTTTCGTAGTTCGAGAATTGGCGTGTGGTGTTTACATTAGTATTACAATGCGGGCGGCTATAATTTAAAATTGTCTAGACAGGTGCCTTGAATATAACAGATACACGGTACTTTCTAGAGAGACAGAGAGAGGGAGAGGGAGAGAGAGAGAGAGAGAGAGAGAGAGAGAGGGAGAGAGGGAGGGAGAAAGACAGACAGA
>JAHLWY010000070.1:0-32500 GCA_020002185.1 Paraescarpia echinospica
TTCCTTCCTTCCTCCCTTCCTCGCTTTCTTCCGTCCTTCTTTCCTTCCTCTCTTCCTACCTTCTTTCCTCTATTCGTTCCATCCTTCTTTCATTATTTCCTCCATTCCACCCTTCCTTCCTTCCTTCCTTCCCTCCCTCCCTTCCTTCCTTCTCTCCTTCCTTCCTTCTCTCCTTCCTTCCTTCCCTCCTTCCTTCCTTTCTTCTTTCTTTCTTTTCTTCCTCTCTTCCTTCCTTCTTTCCTCCCTTCCTTCCATCTTTCTTTATTTCCTCCCACTTTCCTTCCTTTCTACCTTCTTTCCCTCCCTCCCTCTTTCCTTCCTTCCCCATTTCCTCCGTTCCTTCCTTCCTTCCTTCCTTCCTTCCTTCCCTCCTTCCTTCCATCCTTCCTCCCTTCCTTCCTACTCTATTTTCGACGGCATCGGCCGTAACACGTGTGCCAGTGAAGCATTGTCAATGTATTAATAATGGGTTCGGTCTTGTATTACATCTTCACAACGTTCGTTAACTCGACCCACACGGGGCAGTTGTACGAAAGCGCGTACGTATTGGGATATGTTGTTTCCGCAACCTTTTTACAAGGGGCAGTTGCTCATGAGCACGATACGTATTTGAAGGTTGTCGTTGCCATATGTATATAGTACGCTGCTCATAAGTGGCAGTTGTACGAGACAACATTACGTATTTCGGTGGTGCGATTGCCGCCAGTGCAGCTGCGAGCTGCACCTAAGCGGTGTCGTGACGTGTTCAAGATTACTATCTTTGACAGGAGCAACATATAGATTTATGTGAGACAGAGCGGATCCCTTTAGAACCTACACCTAGCATATTCGTGTTAATATAGTAGTAGAATTTTAAATCTTGAGTCATTATCATGTCAAACGCTTGATACGCTCTCTATTCAATGGCAGATGACGAAGTAAACCAGTATATTTACTTGTATTACAAACGTGATCAAAGTTATATTACTTGATAATTAAGTATGATAAATGAAATTAGGTCAACAGGTATGAAGAATACAAATAGTTTTGCATATCCCAATAAATATAGATTTTCGTAGAATGGTCGTATGCAAGTTATGCTCACACAGGTTTCTTTATTTTTGTGTTAATTTGTTTTCCTATAAACCTGCTGTGATATTTGTTATTAGGTTCGTTCATTGAAATAATACGTTCACTTGTTTAAGAATAAGAAAAGTAAACAGTTAAATGTGTTTAATATTTTTCAAATAATAACAATCCTGAATGTGTACCGAAACCAGATAATGGCAATCTTAGTAACAGCACAACGCAAACTACATTGTCGGGAATCGTAGACACAATACAAAGTTCGTCAATTGCATCACGTAAGGTCAAAGGGCGTACGCCTGGTCCCCGCTGTTATATATAATGTGGTATGTTTTATGCGCATGGCTAACATTATGATGTAGCTATGCATGATGATTTTTATTGTCCTATGAGGCGATGTTATATATATATATGCATATCATATTTTATTACTATTATTAATTAGTTAGTATTCATGTTATGATGTCCAGTTGACTACAATTGATGTACTCAAATTAACTATCATCAATACAATTTAAAGATGTTAAGAGGCGGGCGGTTAACACACCATCACCTTTGATGTTTGTCTGAATGTCATGCTAAAGATGTGTTGTTTACTGAGTTTTGAACAATACTTAGTTCTTTGCGTCAATACAATTACTCTGATGTAATTTATGCTATTACATTTGATCACGGCAATAAACATTGCCCGTTTATAACTTGCACACTCTTTCTGTTATTACACCGCAAACTGGAGTTGGTCATTAACACTGCGCCTACAGTATACTATTTAATTATAATAAAACACGACAGAAAACATTAATTTATTCAGAGATAATGTTCAATCATAAGTGATTATTGTATGTGTAACCCAGACTAAAAGGCAATCTAGGTGAAGACGTGGATACTACTGATATTGCTCATGTTTCCTTGAACACCAGCAGCTGGCTTCTTTCACAATGAGTAAGGTCAAAAACCCAGTGATAATTATTTTAGTGATGTACAGCTTCATCTGACATACATCAGTCCATCAGTAAAACTGTAATGGGAACACCTCGCTTAGGAAATCACTACCCAGATCAGTTTGTTAATGATGGCATAACCATTAGTAATAAGGAAGATGTAGCGAACATGTTTAACAATTATTTTATTAATATCGGTCCGGAGCTGTCAAAGGATATAACGGCACCAACAAATGTTTCTATTTATGACTACCTAGAAAACAGAAACAGTAACAATTTATTTCTAACTCCAGTTAATGAAGATGAAGTTATCCGAGCTGTGAACAATTGGGAAAGTAAAACATCCACAGATTGCGAAGACATAAGTATGCATTTGGTCAAAGAAGTTATTAACTCCATTGCAAAACCTATCACTTATATTTGTAATCTATCTTTCACTTCTGGAGTATTCCCGGAGAAAATGAAAATAGCAAAGGTTATCCCACTCTTTAAATCTGGGGATAAGTATAAGTGCACTAATTATAGGCCTATTTCACTATTACCACAATTCTCAAAAATATTAGAAAAATTGTTCAGTTCTCGTTTAGATAGCTTTATTACCAAACACAAACTAATAAACCCAAGCCAATATGGATTTCAACAAAATATGTCAACATGTCACGCACTAATAGATCTTGTTGATGCAATAACCCAATCATTGGATGCAAAAAAATATGCTATTGGTGTTTTTATTGATTTAAAAAAGGCATTTGACACTGTCAATCACAAACTGTTATGTAAAAAAATGGAATTTCTTGGTATCCGTGGTGGGGCATTTAACTGGTTAAATAGTTATCTAGAAAACAGAAAACAATTTGTGTCCATTGACAAATGTAATTCTACTGTGCGCAATATATCATGTGGTGTCCCACAGGGTTCGATCCTGGGCCCCAAACTATTCATTCTATACGTTAATGATATGTGTAACATATCTAATCTAGTAAAATACATTCTCTTTGCAGACGATACTAATATCTTTTATGCAAATAGTAACATCAATACATTAAACGAAACTGTATGTAACGTTCTGGACCAAATGTATACATGGTTTGCAGTAAATAAATTAACTCTGAACATATCTAAAACCAATTATATGTTATTTGGAAATCGTATGCTAAACAAAGAAATTAATATCAAAATACAAAATGTTAATATCGAAAGAGTAAGGGTCACCAAGTTTTTGGGTGTGTTTATTGATGATCTACTAAATTGGAAAGCTCATATATAATACGTACAATCAAAACTTTCAAAAAGTACAGCTATAATGCATAGATGCAGTCATCTACTTGATAGAAATAGTAGACGTATTCTATACAGTTCTCTCTTTTTGCCGTATTTAAATTATTGTGCAGAGATATGGGGAAACACGTACCCAACAAATACTAACTGTATTTTCTTATTACAAAAAAGAGTAATCCGCATTATATTTGGTGCAAGATGGTTGGATCATACAAACTCACTTTTCCAACAATTACATGTTCTAAAATGTCCAGATATCATAGAACTGAAAACATCGTTATTTATGTACAAAGCTTACTACAGCTGTTTGCCATCAAATATTCAGTGTTTGTTTACTAGACGGGAAATAGCATACTCAATGCGAGCTAATCATGACCTAGAACGACAGAGAGTCTGTTCTACCATGCGATCAATGTCTCTTTGTGTAAAGGGAGTGCAATTATGGAATTCTCTATGTGATCATTTAAAAACTACTAATACTATTACTGAATTTAAGCGTAAATGCAAGAACCTTTTATTTGAGAAATATCTGGTTGTGGAAACCTAAATAAAATCAAACACAAATGTAATCATGCCATTGAGGAAATTACAATATGTGTAAAGATGTGTACTTATGGCATACTTTAAATTTTGAATATGCACATATTCCATTGCATGTTTTCAATTATTGTAGCTAGATGGTTAGATGAATAGCAAATTCGAATAATATAATATTGATGTCTCAAAATACATGTATGTATGTATGTGAATATATGTATGTATATATGTGTGTATATGTGTGTATACATACATGTATATAATTATATATATAAATACATGTCAGGGTAAATTTAAACAAAAGTCAATGACTTCGTATTTACCCCCTTCAAACATTGTATATTCTCACTTGTATTATAGTTAAACTTGTTTGGTTGTCTTGTCTTGTATATATTGTTATCAATGTTCTGAATAAACGTTCATTCAATTCAATTCAATTCAATCACATCGAGAATCATTGTGTCTTCTGTGATCAATCAATTACTCTTGTTTTGGATCAATGAACAATACATACATGGCCTTGTCAGTGATAAATAGTACATTTATCATATTATTTTGTGCAGAAACAATAGATTTAGAGCTAAAAGAAGCCTAGTCATCAATATCAATGCGCCAAAAATTGCCGCTACTTTCGTTTAAATATAGTATCGTCAAGAACCACAATGTTATGCTGCGTGGCTTTCGCATAGACGGATCAAAGAGGGTCTGGGGGCACGTCTCCTAGATCTTTAGAATTTGGCGTGCTCATAGATCTTCTTGAACAGGCCACCGTTGCGTGCTTCTTAGACCTTTGGAATGTGCCCCCTTTTTGGTTAGAAAAAGGTGACGTTACGGTGGCGCGGCGGCGAAAAAAATGAACAGCACACCACCTGTCTTCCGATGTCAGGATCCGAGAACGCGAAAGCGGATTCTTGATGAAGCTCCGGTACAGACCACCGAAAATATTAATTTGGTTCGGCTGCCAGTGGAGGTTTTCTGGCCCCCCTAGACTACTCTCTGGATCCGCCCCTGTTTAGGTATGCCTATTAATACAATGTAGTTCAAAGAAAAAACACTATATTAGTTACAATTGCAATTTGTTTTACATTGACCCTATTTTGACATGTATTGCTTGCAATGTGAGTGGCGAAATCGAATAGGAGTCTTTCACTAATCAATCCGTGGACTATCTTAGTAGAATAAAACACACTCACTCGTTTAGGTGTCCGTCGCGTAGCGTCCTCACCTAGTCGACCGTTGTATTAACGGGGTGTATTTATTATACATATGACCGCGTCGCTAAACGTTACTCGACAGCCTTCTACGGTCTAGTGCATCTGAAAACTGCCCGTGGCTGTCGCTGAAACAATTGATCCGCATTAAAGGTGATCTCTCAGTAGTTTTATGGCGTCCTTGATGTATGAACTAATAAAAGTATCTAACCGAGAAATGGAGTTGTTAGCCTGTGCAAGTAGGCGTGGGCAAAGTGCCCACCAGAGGCAAAGTGAACAACATTATTTTAAGTTCCCAACACTTGCCCGTTCTAACGTGAATGTATCAAAACATTAACACATATAATTATCACTCAGGTGCAGTGCATTCGTGTACGTTAATGTTCACGTATTTGACAATAATTTCGGCGGTCTTCTATAGTCATAATCCATATCATGATCGTGTGCTAGAAAATGTGGAATGGATTAAAGATGTTTGTCTTGTAATACTAAAGTGTGCGTATCGCTAAGTCATCGTAAATATCTAAGTTGTAGTGTTTTGGTCAAACCCGAATTATCTGCGACGATGTTTGTGGGAAAAGGAAATACACAATTTAAGTTAACGCAATTCCAATTATACAGAGGAAGTATTAATATACACACATATATATCATTTGCCGACAAAAACATTCGAACGCAATGCTTCTACGTTTCGTGTGAATAGTAATCTACGTGGCATATGAGAAGCTAGTCGTGATTCGATTACTGCCGCATCGCTTTTGCCTATACGTGTTTCCTGATGTCTAATAGCGGGGCAAACACTAGAATGTTCTCACAGCGAAATTAATTAATCAAGTATTCTATAACAAACACTTCGAACAAAACAACTCAATATAGATATCATCTACTTAGATTTTCAAAAAGCTTTCGACAAAGTGCCACATCAGAGATTACTGCTTAAACTAAAAGCCCATGGCATAGGAAATGGTATAATTAACTGGATAGAAAAATGGCTGATTGACAGAAGACAACGGGTAGTTGTTGATGGGGAGGCTTCAAACTGGAAATCAGTCTTGAGTGGGGTTCCACAGGGATCAGTACTGGGACCTATATTATTCTTAATATATATAAACGATTTGGACGATGATATAGCTAGCAAGGTGTTGAAATTTGCAGATGATACGAAAGTGTTTAGAAGGATTGAAAGTGATGGTGATAGACAGCATTTACAAGATGATCTTGACAGGTTGATCAAATGGTCTGAAAAGTGGCAAATGTTGTTCAATTTTGGGAAATGTAAATGCCTCCACACAGGATATGGGAACGAATATGTAGAATATACAATGGGGGGAACTGTTCTAAGTACTACTGTAAAAGAAAAAGACTTAGGGCTGACAATTAGTGCTGACATGAAGGTTTCAGAGCAGTGTGGAATTGCAGCTTCAAAAGGAAATCAAATCCTTGGATTGATTAGGCGAAATATAGCATATAAAGAAAAAAGAACTAATAATACCGCTGTACAAAACAATAGTTAGGCCTCATTTAGAATATTGTATACAAGCGTGGAGGCCATACCGCAAGAAGGACGTAGATATGCTAGAAAGAGTACAGAGGAGAGCGACTAAAATGATACCAAAACTGAGGGATCTTAGTTATGAAAAACGCCTAAAAGAATGTGGTTTAACAACACTAGAGACCAGGAGATTGAGAGGAGATCAGATAGAAGTGTTTAAAATATTGAATGGTTATGAAAATATTGATAGAAATATGTTTTTTTCAGTTAAGAAAGATAGAAAGACTAGAGGACATGAAGTTACATTAGTAAAGGAGCAGTGTAGATTAGACGTGAGAAAGTTCTCATTTTCACAAAGGACTGTGAATGAATGGAACAGATTATCTGATGATTGTTTGGGTGCTAGTAGTGTGAATATGTTTAAAAATAAAATCGACACATACCTCAGAAGGGCTGGATATATGTAGATAAAAAGGTTGGACTCTAGATAAGCCAAAGGGCTTCCTTGTCCACCTGCCATCTAGAGTTAATTCTCTGGATGGAAATCTTGTTAAATCTTGTTAAATATCAACAATGTGCACGGCCGTTGTTAATTCAACCCGGTACATGCCTGGAAGAAGCTCCGTCCCCAGGGTATGGTATCACTAAAATGAGCCAATAACAAAATCAAATGCAAAAACCGCCACCGTATCACCGACGATATATCGTTAACATACCAGTGAACGTATCACAGTGGCACATTTGTTGAGAGTTGTCAATGTACATTATCAATTTTAAGGATAAAAAATCGACTTTAAATAGAAAAATCGTAAATATGAGCTGATAAGAATGTTTGTGAAACAATCTCCCGATCTGTCTGCTGCAGCTGTGTTCAACGAGTCCCGCAGTCCCCCGAGTGTCATCAATGGGCCAGCTTCCATTTGGGCTGCCTCCTTAATGACACGGTCGCTCTTGGGCACGCCCATGCGTATCACAGAGAGGCCGAGCCTCGTCACAAGTGGCCGGCTGAGCTCTCTCCAGCCTCGGGACAAGACGTCGACAACAGATCCATTGTTTAATTGTGTGGCGATGAATCATTACAGAGTTGCTGCGGTATAACTATGTCCACGATTTAGGTGCAGTCGGGTCGTAGATCTGATGCATCTCAAACCAACTCGCTGCGTTCACACTTCAGTTACATATCATCCTCACGCGCCAGAGGGCCATCCCTGACTTGCGAGGTTGATACAGATAAAAATAGCATCTAGTAGCTTAAGATTTCAACATGGCATGCAATAATCACTATACTTGTGATTTCCGGTTAATGCCGCCTACACGATGCCATAAACAACCAAACGGAATTGGGACGATTAGCGATTACGTGACATCCAGTCTCGTATCCTAGCAACGACCCTTGGCGAGTTCTACACAACAACTGCATCAAGGCGCGTTAGCGTCTATTCCAATCAAACGAGGGACACAATCGACAGTTTGTTCAACTGCACATCTTTGGCTGGTCACCTCAAGAACTTGTATGCTATTGTCAGGCTGTAGAGGTGGCATTATCTATTAAAATGTCACTGCATCTTTTAAGACTCATGGTAGACAATGCATAGCATTCGGTCGTGTATGGCCAATATGGCGGATCACCTTGACGACCGGACACCAAATAAAGGCAATGGCGTACGGCTTATGGCCCCAATGTGTTCCAAATAATATTGATGGATATATATGTCGTCTAATATTGGGTGATATTGTCACATATATAGCACGTGTGATGTTGTATACATTTAATCACGCACACGTCATAATGTATGGACGACTATAGCTATACAACTTCAATAATATATCTACAACAGTGATTATAGATGTGAGAATCCGAATGATAGCATGTGCTTATTACATTTTAATAAATATACAAATAGGCCCAAACCCTATATTTTCTGCCAAATCGATTATGTTATGATATTGGCGATATATTGTGCCAATGAGCAGTGTCAATATACTAATAATGGGTTCGGTCTTTTATTTCATCTTCTGACGTTCGTCAACTAGACCTACACGGGGTAGTTGTACGTATTCGGGATATGTTGTTTCCGCACGCTTTTCACAAGGGGCAGTTGCACATGATACGTATTTGAAGGTAGGCTTCGACATATGTATATAGTACGCTGTTCACAAGGGGCAATTGTGCGATACAACCTTACGTATTTGGGTGCTGCGATTGCGCCAGCCCAGCTGCGCGCTGCACGTTTTTCGCTTTCCCCAACTTTGACGTCCTGTTCGAGGCGTCTCTTTTGCACACGCTGAACTTGGTCGGCAACTCCAGCGCCGCTCTACCGGCTACGCCACGACTATCCCGTGCGTTGGTTGATGGTTGGCAGACCAACTACACGATGGCGCCACTGTAGGCAGTCGACCGTTCCACAATCATAACCGGTGTCGTGACGAGTTCAAGATTACTATCCTTGAGAGTAGCATCATAGATATGTATGTGAGACCGAGCGGATCCCTTTAGAAACTACACCTAGACTACTCGTCTTAATATAGTTGTAGAATTGTATAATCTTGAGTCATTATCACGTCAAACGTTTGATCTGCTCTCTATGCAACGGCAATTGACGAAGTAAACCAGTTTATTTACTTGTATTACAGACGTGATCAAGTGAGTTATATTACTTGATAAATGAAATTAGGTAAACATATATGAAAAATACAAACAGTTTTGCCTGTCCCACTAAATATAGTATAATATATATATATAAATATTTCCTTGAACACCAGCACCTGGCTTCTCTCAGAAAGAATAAGGCCAGAAACCCAGTCAGAATTAATTTAGTGATGTACAGCTTCATCTGACATACGCTCAGTCCATCACGATGCAATTACACCACACCGAGAATCACTGTGTCTTCAATGATAATTCAATGACACTTGTTTTCGACCAATGAAAAATACATATATGGCCATATCAGTGATAAGTAAAACATTTATGACTTGTGCTGAAAAAAAAGATATAGAGCTAACGAAAGCTTAGTCATCAATATAAATGCGCAACAAAATGATTTGTAGTATAACGCTACTCCCGACTAGTAAACAGAATCGTCAAGATCGGCAATGTTATGGTGCGTGACTTTCGCATAGACGGATCAAAGAGGGTCTGAGGGCACATGTCTCCTAGATCTTAAGAATTTGGCGTGCCCATAGATCTTCTTGAACAGGCCACCGTTGCGTGCTTGTTAGACCTTTGGAATGTGCTCCCGTTTCGGTTAGAAAAAGGTGACGTTACGGTGGCGCGGCGGCGAAAAAAACAACAACACACCCCTTGTCTTCCGATGTCAGGATCTGACAACGCGAAAGCGGATTCTTGCTGAAGCTCCGGCTCAGACCACCGAAAATATTAATTTGGTTCGGCTGCCAGTGGAGGTTTTTTGCCTCGCCCCATAGACTACCCTTTCTGGATCCGCCCCTGTTTAGGTATGCCTATTTATACAATGTAGTTAAAAAAACACCATTTTAGTTACAATTGCAATTTGTTTTACATTTACCCTATTTTGACATGTATTGCCTGGTGACATTATCAGTAGTTTTATGGCGTCCTTGCTGTATGAACTAATAAAAGTATCTAACCGAGAAATGGAGTTGTTAGTATGTGCACGTAGGCGTGGGCAAAGTGCCCACCAGAGGCAAAGTGAACAACATTATTTTAAGTTCCCAACACTTGCCCGTTCTAACGTGAACGTATCAAAACATTAACACATATTATAATTATCACTCAGGCGCAGTGCATTTGCGAACGCAATCTATCGACATCATGACGCTGCACCTGAAAGAATCACTAAGTTAATGTTGACGTATTTTATAATAATTTCGGCATACTTTTATAGTCATAATCCATATTATGAGCGTGTGCTATAAAATGTGGAATGGATTATAGGTGTTTGACTTGTAACACTAAAGTGTGCGTATTGTTAAGACATCGTAAATATCCAAGTTGTAGTGTTTTGGCCATACCCGAATTATCTGCGACTATGGGTGTGGGAAAAGCAAATAAACAATTTAAGTTAACGCAATTCCAATAATACATAGGAAGTATTAATACACACGCGTAGATATCATTTGCTGACAATAAGATTCGAACGCAACGCTTCTACGTTTCGTGTGAATAGTAATCTATGATAATCTATTCGTGATTTGATTACTTTCCCTTCGCATCGCTTTCGCCTATAGCTGTTTCCTTATGTATAGTAGCGGGGTAAACAGTAGAATGTTCTCACAACGACATGAATTAATTAAATATTCTATAACAAACACTTCGAACAAAACAACTCAGTATCAACAAGTTGTTTACTATTCACAACATATGAATACGCACCTCAATAAGATTTGACCAAAATAATACTACGACGTTCAACACTGTATTGCAGCACACTAGTGGCATGACTATTGTTTATTCGACCTGGTAATAATAATATATAAATAATATCGGAATTTATATAGCGCCCACTTGATATAAAATGGTCCCAGGCGCTTTACATAAAGCTGCGTAAATGAAATATAACTATAAAATTTAGATTGTTTTAAAAATAAATAGTGTAAAGGAGCTGATTTAAACATGACAAATAAATCAACACATAACAATTACATTGATAATCCACACATGAATAAAACATTACGAATAAATCGTTAGTATATAGCAATGTCATTAAAACGAGAGCGTGACTCAATCACGTCAGTCGTACGTCATTTTAAAGAGATGTGTTTTAAGTGTCTCTTGAAAGAGCTGAGTGTTCAGTAGGTCAGTGTTCCCACGCAAGACGTTCCACGGTATGGCCGCGTGTCGGCTGAAACAACGTTCACCGTAAGTTACAATCCGTAGCACAAATACGACGAGAAGTGACTTCTCCGTTGATCTTATATATAATGTTTTTAGACGTTTTTCACTAGAAAAAGATTATTAGGTATAAATTATATGATTTTGTAACATAACAATTTGTTACCTTTCGATAGATGTTGTAGCTGCAGTTGACACCAGCAGTACTGAGAAAGATGAAGTGCTCCCAGCAAAAATAAGTGGTGCATATCATTTTGTAATGGTTTACACAATCACTTTACATTTACGAAAAAGGTGCAAATTAAAATCATCACATCAAAAAACAAACGTTAAAGGGGGAAGTCTGGTCTTAGGTTTTCATTAATTAATAATGTACTGTTCGTTTATAATAACTATGTTTAAGGTATAGTGCCACCCGTATTGTTTTTAGTAAGCTAGTAACGATGTTCGCAAGGAAGGTAAACAAAACATCCAGTTTCAAAGCATGCTTTTTTGGCAATGTTGCCCACAGGGGGCAGACTGTCTCCCTTTATTATAATACATTTACTCGTACTAAAAATTGTACAATTCAACTAAATCAATGTAAATAAGTTACTGTGTACATAAAACAGTAAGCAATGAGCGCAGCTCATCAATGGCTAAAAGAAGTGCTACCCGCATTATCTATATTATGTAATACATCTTTTGTAAATGAGACTCTACACACTAGTTCATCATCTAGGCCCTCCTGATAGTGGTCTTGAATCATACCATAACACTGATTAGACTTCATTCTAAAGAATGTCATGGCATCAAGTTTGAATTTGGAGATGATATTATAGTTAAAACTTTTAGACATGCGTGACCCACTAGCTTGAAGGGCGAGATAAGAGAGCATTGTCAAACAGGAGTTACTGCATTTCAAGCAACTCTGCATAAATCGTACCATCCGATTAATAATTTGAATTTGAATCAGTAAACAGTCTCCTAAAAGTAGCACCCTATTACAATGCGTGCAAAATGGTAGATTAAACAGTGTTCTGCTACCTTTGCGCCACGTAGTATAAAACATATCAAGATGTTTGTTTTGTAAGTTCCACAGACATACACCATAGAAAGATGTACAGTACGACATATACAATTGACGTTTTATGTTTATATTACAAAACCAAAATTAGCAGGTAATGCATTTACGCGCCATATACAATCATGGCACATATCTGTTACCATAGCCTGGTGAGTGTCAATACCAATAATGTGGCCTAAATGCAACCCTGTTTTATTCTGTTTCACTTTAAAAAACATCAAAGTAAAATGGGCAGTCGATACCATTGCCATGTTTAATAAGTTGACATTTTGCCGGGTTGAATTATAAATCATATTCATATGCAAATTTTAGACATATATCACACATTTTGTTCAATGCATATATCGATGGAGCTACCAAAGATATATCACCAGCATAGCCAACAGCACCATAATACTTATTATACATAATACTTATTACTTATCAATCGTGCAGCCAAAACCAGACATGCAGAGTCTTGTTAACATTTCATCAATGTAGATAGAAAATAAAATGGAAGACAACACCCCACCCTGCTTCACACCATTGGTAGTGGAGACATGCGATGACATGGAATTGTTCCTTGATACATTTAAATGTTGATTAGTATACATATAAAGTAAACATCTGATTAAAGGGGATTCATTCCTCTTCCCATCAGTAACTTAAAAAGTTTAACATAATTTATTTTATTAAATGGTACGAATTGGTTGATGTTTCTGCACAATGTCACTCATGTATGCCGGTGCCAATCCGTTGAGCACTTTATACGTACAGGTGTTAACCTTAAAGCGATGCCGGTATTTCACTGGCAACCAATGTAGTTCCCATAACATAGGCGTTATGTGTTCACTCTTGCGTGTCCTGGTAATTAGGCGAGCAGCGCAGTTCTGTATAAGCTCCAATCGTTTAATTAGTACCTCATTTCCATAGTTCAGGCGAGATGTAACCAGTGCCTTGACAAGAATCTTACAGGCGTCATTTGTGATGTATTGCCTGCCTTTGCCAATATTTCCGATGTGGTAGAAACATGACTTGGATATCGCATTCATCTGTTTCTCTATTGTCAAGCCGCTGTCCATATTAACTCCAAGATTTCTCACGGATTGCACAGCGTGTAGTGGACTGCCTCCGATCATGAGGGACAAGTCGTTCACCGGACGAATTCGGTGTTTGGACAAAACACAATGAGCTCGCTTTTTTCTTGGTTCCGTTTTAACATGTTTCTGTTCATCCACCCGCCATCATCCGCCACACAGGCTTCAATGGCTGACCTTTCAATGGCCCAGTTCTCACCAGGCTAGATGGATAAATATATTTGTGTGTCGTCAGTATAACAGTGGTAACGGAGCTTATGTTTATTCACTATATCTCCAACTGTTTTAGTGTAAATGCAGTACAGTTTCGGTCCCAACACAGATCCTTTTGGCAAGCCGCAACATAGATGTGTATTAAACGAAGTTGCTGGGCCAGCACAACATTGCGTTCTGCGTCTAATGAAGGATCGCATCCAATCCAGGGTTTCTGCGGTCACACCAAATAAGTGTTGAAAACGCTTTAACATCATGCCATGGTCGATGACACCAAACGCACTGGACAGATCCGGCATGACCATGACAACTATACGTTTTTGTTCAAGAGCTTCAGCGATGTCATTCTGGACTTTCACTAGAGCTGTCACGATTGAATAATTATTTCGGTACGTCGATTGGTGAATATCGTGTAGATTGTTGATGTCCAGGTGATCTATCAAACAGTGTTCAACCACTTTCTCGAGAAGTTTCGACACGTATGGTAGGTTTGACACAGGCCGATAATACTTCAGAACTTCCGTATCGAGGCCCGGCCTTTTTAGCAATTGTCTCACAGCTGCACGTTTAAAAAACACGGGTACCTCTGACGTTGCCAACGATTTGTTGATAATGGCTGTAATCAACGGCACGTAATGATCCAGACAATGCTTCAAAAGCCACGTAGGAATTGGGTCTAAATCACATGATTTGTTGAACGAATTTCTGATTATTCGCTTCACCTCATCGTGGGTGGCTGGCAGAAACCTTTGAAGCGGGATTCCATCAAATATGATGTCATCGTCCAATGCTGTTTCGTAGACTCGATGTGACGTCGGATAGTAGCGACTTTGTCCATATAAAAGTCACCGAAAATAGTCGCTAACTGTTCGGCCCATTCACGGATTGGTAAGATTACGTGTCCCGTGTTACCCAACAAATGTCTCGTTGATTTGAACAGTTGTTTCTGATCCTTGCCGCAGTTTCTGATCTTTGCAGACATTTGTTTTTCTTTGCAGTGATCACCAGTTTGTTAAAGGAAATAAAAATAAGGCACTAGCTAAAATCCTTTTTCCATGTGTACACAAAGTTTAAACTTGTATGTAACATTTGACAACATTAAACATATACAGAAAAATACATTTGTAGCATCAATTCGATTTTAAACCCGTTTGTGTAGCGATTCCCGCGGAAAATTAAAATTTAATGAGCTAGGCGATCACGTGGTACCGGGACGTCACTTATGACCCACACTCACATCAGGCCGACCCTTTTCATGCATTCAGAGCATGTTTACAAGTAAACCTTTTGGGTCGAAACGAGCGTCAGAATGAGTTATTGTGCAATATTCCGATGAAATACAAACACTAGTCATCATAGAGGAACAAGCAGTTATCTTACCGTTCCACATGAATCAAATTTTATTCAAAACAATGAATGCGTATGGGCCTACAAGTCGACTAGGTTTCGCCGAGCTTGGGCTCGTTTTCAGAATAATTATATCGAATGCAACCAACGAGAGATAATCTACACCAATAAACATACATAGCGAACATATATCGTATCCAGCTACAGAAAGTAACGTGTATAATCTCATAATATCACTAGACTATCGATGTATGAAGGAGGAGTTGTACAATTTATCATAACAACTTAAATCATACAATGAATTTCTATCGGTCCTGTTAGCTTAGTTGGTAAAGGCGTTGGTTCCTTGGCCTTCATTTTGCAATCGGGCGAAGCTGGTTCAATTCCCACACCAAACCATTGATTTGTTTACACTTTTTTTGGTTTATGTTTTCACGAAGTAATATAAACCAAATCATTTGTATACTATGATGCACTGTTTGTAAGTTTTTTTTTTTTTTTTTTATTATTTATTCGCCACAAAAATTTAAATATGGCAATTATATAACGATGTTTCTAAATTTTATTTATCCAAACAAATATAAGGTAATGGATATATAATTTATTAATTGTATATATATATATATATATATTGTACGGTGTTATATTGTAATTATATATGTTAAAACAAATGGTGATCTGTCTGGATAAATAAAATTTACAAACATCGCGTTATATATAATTACCATATTTTCATTTTTGTGGCGAATAAATAATTACTACCAAAATATTTACAAACAGTGCATCATAGTATAAAAATGATTTGGTTTATATTACTTCATGAAAACATAAACCAAAAAAAGTATAACAAAATCAATGGTTTGGTGTGGGAATTGAACCGGCGTCACCCGATTGCGAAAGAAATGCCAAGGAGCCAACGCCTTTACCAACTGAGCTAGCAGGACCAACATAAATTCACTGACTGATTTAAGCTGTTACGATAAATTGTACAACTCCTCCTTCATACATCGATATTCTGGTGATATTATGAGATTATACACGCTACTTTCTGTAGCTGGATACGATATATGTTTGCTATGTATGTATATTGGTGTACATTATCCCCCGTTGGTTGCATTCGATATAATTATTCTGAAAAAGAGCCCAAGCTCGGCGATACCTAGTCGACTTGGAGGCCCATTCGCATTCTTTGTTTTGAATAAAATTGAATTCATGTGGAACCGTAAGATAACTGCTTGTTCCTCTATGATGACTAGTGTTTGTATTTCATCGGAATGTTACACAGTAACTAATTCTGACGCTCGTTTCGACCTAAAAGCTATATTTGTAAACATTCTCTGAATGAATGGAAAGGGTCGGCCTGATGCAAGTGTGGGTCATAAGTGACGTCACATCTTGGCATCAAGAAAAGCGCGCCAAAAATATGCATATTCGAAAATGTCCGTATGCACAGCATTAAATGTGGAATTTCTAATTCATTGATTTTATTGATTGTTTTTGGCTTGGTGGACATGGAAATAGATAGCAGGATGTAATATAACATGAATTCAAGCCATATATGTTTTTATTCCCTTTAACTGCATGGCAGTGCTCCCTGAATAACTGCCGATGAACGGTGAGTTTGATTTGCCGTCATACCCGTTCTGCTCGCCTGCGCGCTTGTCTGGCGTGTCTCAGTTCATCTTAATACCATTGCGCGTTTGGTCTCAGTGTTGTCAACTTTCTTTGGGCGGGAGGGTGTTGGATAACAACCGCTTCAATTCCCATAGTATAGGCGTGGATAAGTTCATATAGCGGCTTATCATTGTTGTTCAAAATTGTAGTTAAATCCTTGATAAATTCCGGAATATAAATGTCCCAAAGCTTCCTGAAAGTGACCAGCTGGCGAACGCTGTTTGGCTTCGTTAAATTAATTCTGAAACACACAGCCAGATGGTCGCCGGAAGGGTTACCCTTTGTATTTCCAAGACATGGCTCAGAAAATGTTGGCATCCCAGTCAATAAGGTACTAATGTCCCGAGTGATGACAACGTCCAAAGAATGGCCCATCTTGTGTGTGGGCCCCACCACGTGTAATACCAATCCATGAGCTTCTAAAGTGCAAGTGAAGCGCACCGAATTTGCATCGTTAACGTTGTCAAGGTGAAAGTTAAGGTCATCGTTGGCTATAACAGCAAGGCGGTCCAACTACAAACTCCACTCGTAAAAAAATCCACAGTCTTAATGGTCAATCCGCATTTGTAGAGTACGGCCACACCTCCAATGCGCTTCTCACTGGGTCGAGAGATATGTTGTATTGCGTAACCAGATGGCACGAGTTCGTTTAGAATATGATTACCAGTGTCGGTTCCTAGCCATGTCTCAGTTAAGGCTACTACATCGATGTCCTGGGAAATGACTAAATATGCCACCGACAGAGCTTCGTTTTTGACTGAAAGAGCGTTTACACAACATATAACATATTGTCAGTGGATTGTCACGTTCACGGTGTTTAATGACTGAAAGAAGCTCCGTCCCCAGGGGACCGTATTACTAAAATGAGCCAACAACTAAATTAATCAGACCGCGTTGTTTAAAGTGAGACGGTTTTTCAAAATTCAAAATCCGCCACCGTATCACCGAGGATATATCGTTAACATACCAGTGATCGTATCCCAGTGGCACATTTGTTGAGAGTTGTCAATATACAGTATAACTGTTAAGGATAAAACAAATCGACTTTAAACAGTAAAATCGTGAATATGAGCTTATAAGAATGTTAGTGATACAGTCTCCCGATCTGTCTGCTGCAGCTGTACTAAACGAGGTCCGCACGCCCCCGAGTGTCATCAATGGGTCAGCTTCCATTTGGGCTACCCCATAATGACACGGTTGCTCTTGGGCACGCTCATGCGTATCACAGAGAAGCCGAGCCTTGTCACACGTGTCCGTGGCCGGCTTAGTTGTCTCCAGGCTTCTTCTTCTTTTTCTTCCCCTTGCACCCTTGCGGGGTGGGATCCACGTCACTTGGTAGCTTCTTCTACTTTTCTTGTCAGTTCTTTCCACCTCTCTCTCTCGTCCGCAATTTCCATCCATTCATGGCTGTTCACGCCAGCCCTCCCCAGGTCTCGTTTTATGCTGTCGTTCCATATCAGCCTTGGTCTTCCTCTCCTTCGTCTGCCACCCTCTTCTACTTTAAACTTGTAAATGTCCTGCACATATCATTCTGTTACCGGCTACTTTCCTCTTTAGGTGGTTTTTCATTCCAATCTCCTTTCTCAATTCCTTCATCTTCCTTCTATACTCTCGTGTTACTCTACATATTCTTTTGAACCAGTTGTTTTATGCCACCTGTAGTTTCTCCTCCTGTCTGTCTGTCAGTGGCAGTGTTCCCAACCCATATTTTCAGGCTGGTACAACGCACGCTTCTAACACTTTTCCTTTCAGTTGTTTCTTCAGTTTTCCGTCCCACATAATGCCTTCTACCCTCTTCCATGCTGCTGCTCCTGCTTGCACCCTCCTCTGTATTTCTTTACTACTCCTTCCATCCTCACACACTGCACCGCCCAGGTGTACAAAGCTGTTCACTTGTTTAATGGTCTTTCCATCAATAACTACATGCAAATCTACCTCCTGTTCACCTATCCACATTACTTCAGTCTTCTCCAGATTCATTCGGAGGCCGTGTTTTTTGAAGGTGTCACTCCATTCTTGCAAAGCTTTCTGTAGTTACTCTTTGTTATCAGCCACCACTGCCAGGTCGTCTGCATACAGTATCTTTTTAAGTTGTTCCTGCTCCGATATCTTTCCACTGATCAGGTTCGTCACCATAATGAAAAGCAGGGGACTCAAGGCACTTCCCTGTCTGAGTCCTACTTCCACTCCAAATTGTTCCGATGTTTCTACTTCGACTCTCACTACCGCTGTTGTCTCTTTGTACATTTCCTCCACCATTCTGGCTTCTGCTTTTCCAACATCCATCCATATCATGACTGCAAATACGAGTTCTCTCGGCACGGTGTCAAATGCCTTTTCCAGATCTACAAAACCGAACGCTACATCATTTTAAAATTATTTCTTCTTCTCGATAATTTGTCTGATGGCAAACAATCCATCATCTGTTCCTCTCCCTTTCCTAAATCCCAGCTGATTCTCTCCGATTGTGCTCTCCACTGTAAGCCTGGCCACTCTGCTGGTATCTCTCCTGCTGTGAAGCACACATTAAACAGCCTCGTCAGCCACTTGATTCCAACTGGTCTGTTTGGTTTCACCATTTCCACTGAGAGCTCATCCACTCCTACAGCCTTTCCAGTTTTCTTCTATACTGCTTTATCCACCTCTTCTTCTGTTATTGTCATCACATCCAGCTCTCTCCTAACAGTACGAGGTATCTATATCTCATATTCTTCCTCCGTATTTAGTAGTTTCTTGAAGTACTCCTCCCAAACACCCAGCACTTGTTTTGCTCCAGTGACCAGTGTCTCGTCGCTTCTCTTCATTGCTGATGTTCGTATATTATCTTTGCTGTCTCTATCTCTATCCCTGGCAACTTTGATGGTCAGGTTTTCCCTCCATCTTCTTCAATATCAACATATAATTCCTGCTGTTTATCATCTCTTGATTTAGCAACTGCCTTATTTGCTGCCTTCTTCTTCTCCCGATACTTCTGCTTTAGCCTTATCTTTTTTTCATCACTCGCTTCTTCCACACACTTCAGTGCCTCCTTTTTTCTCGTATTGCTTGTTCAACTTCCTGGTTTCACCACCACTGTTCTTTCAACTTTGTGTCGGCTTTCCTGATGTTCGGCCACATATCTCCTCAGCTGTTCTAACATAGCCTTCCTTAAGTGTTTTCCTCTCTGATTCCACATCCTCCCTTTGTTCTTGGAGTAGCCTGAACTTCCTCTCTACTTCGGTTTTGTATTGGGTCATCACCTCTCGTTCACATATCCACCATTATATTACCTGTCTTTGTTTCTTCCTTCCCTGTTTGCCTCTTCCTATCCACATTTCATAAGCCACTGGTTTATGTTGGCTCGTTATGTGCTCTCCTGCCAGAACTTTGCAGTCCCTAACCTTGTTCAACTGGCTGCTTCTAACAATCAGCAAATCTATCTCTGTTCTGTTGTTTCCACTTCTGTATGTGATCTTGTGTGATTCCTTCTTCTGAAAGAAGGAGTTTACCACCACTAGCTGATTTCTGCCTAGCATCTCGACCAGATCTTGTCCCTCTCTATTTCTCGTTCCATATCCGTACTTTCCTAAGATCTCCCTACTTTTCTGTCTCTTTCCTACATGTGCATTTAGATCACCTGCCACAACAAGCATGGTCTCCGGCTCCACATGCCCAATAAGTTCTTCCAGGTTGTTTTGGAATGCATCCTTGTCTTCTTGAGTTCTCCCTGTCTGTGGTGCGTAGACAGTTAGAATGCACATCATCTCTCCACCAACTAACATCCACACTGCACTTATCCTGCCTTCCCATCGTTCTACCCTGATGACTTCCTTGCTGTATTCCTCCTTCATAATCACTCCCTCTCCATTCGTCCATCTCCCCCTGCATGCAGCATCTTAAACCCATCTCCAAGATCCACTGCTCGGTCCCCTTTCCACTTTGTTTCTTGTACCCCCAGTTGCCGCCTCTTCATTAGCTCCACCACCTCCACTCGTTTCCCCGTCATTGTTCCCGCATTGAGAGTGGCAAACCGGACTTCGCATGAGAGTCGATGCCGGCTGTTCGACCATCCAGGTCTTCGCTGATTTCTCGCTGGTGCCTGAGTCCCAGCGCGTCGGTTCCCCCGCACGCGGTAGCCAATCTCGTAATTACTAAGTGACATAGCATATAATTGAGGTCATTTATTCGAGCCTCATGCTGACCCACGTGGTGGGTTTGTCTTACAGGTTTTCCTTCCCGTATGTCAATGTCTTCCATGACTAGTGGACTTGATCTGCCCATGGTTTGAAGTCAGAGTTTTCCTTCTCCTAGACCCACTGCCTGTCAAGGCTAATGAGTTGGGTCTACCCAGGTTTTTAAATAAGAGTTGTCCCTCTCCTAGATCCGTAGCATGTTAGCTGGGGCCATAAGGTGCCCAGTTACCGCAGTGTACCACAAGGAGATCATGCTAGAGTCTTGTCTATGGAGAGGTATGTACCAGCAGGGGAGGCTTGCGCACTCATGTCCCTTTTCGCCCCTGCGAAGAGGCTAGCTGGCGGTCGCAACTGAAAGCGAGAGCAAGAAGCGCATGCACTACAAGCTACTCACTACACTGCGACAGTAGACGCATCACACAGACCTGTGCTTGCACCACACTACTGTGCTTGCACCACACTACTCCAGGCTCGGGACAAGAAGTCGACATCTGATCCATTGTTTAATTGTGTGACGATGAATCATTGCAGTGTTGCTACGGTACAACTATGTCCACGACTTAGGTGCAATCGGGTCGTAGATCTGATGCATCTCAAGCCAACTCGCTGCGTTCACACTTCAAGTACATATCATCCTCACGCGCCAGAGGACCATACCTGGCTTGCGAGGTTTATACACATATAAATAGCATCTAATAACTTAAGATTTCAAAGTGGCATGCAATAATTACTATACGTGTGATTTCCGGTTAATGCCGCCTACACGATGCCATAAAGAAGCAAACAGAATTGGGACGATTAGCGATTACGTGACATCCGATCTCGTATCCTAGCAACGGCCCTTGGCGAGCTCTACACAACAACTGCAACAAGGCACGTCAGCGTCTATTCCAATCAAACGAGGGACACAGTCCACAATTTGTTCAGCTGCACATCTTTGGCTGGTCACCTGAAGAACTTGTATGCTACTGTCAGGCTGTAGAGGTGGCATTATCGATCAAAATGCCACTGCATCGTTTAGGATTCGTTGTAGACATTGCACGGTATTCGGTGGTGTATGGCCAAGATGGCAGATCACCTTGACGACCGGACACCAAATAAGGGCAATGACGTATAACTAATGGCTCCAATGTGTTCCAAATAATATGTATGGGTATACTTGTCGTCTAATATTGGGCGATATTGTCACATGTACAGCACGAGTGATGTTAAATACATTTAATCACAAACACGTCATAAAGTATGTACGACTATTGCTACGCAACTTCATTAATATACCTATAACAATGATTATAGATGTGAGATACTGGATTATTGCATGTGCGTATTGCATTTTAATAGGCTCAAACTGTATATTTTCGGCCAAATCGATTACGTTATGATATTCGCGAGATCATGGTCCACCCACAACTTACTCCATCTTGCCTTCGTTCTCTTTCACAGACTTCTGTTGAAGCATACTGAAGATACTTAAGGTAAGGAGGATGAACTGCGGGCGCCATTGAAGACGCAATACTACATCTGACCTCACAAACACACACACAAACACACACACGCATACATAAACACATTCACACACAAACACACACAAACACAAACCACACACACACTGACTCAACATTGGTTTAGACGTTTGTTATTGGGCTTGACCAGATCTAAGCAGGTCTAGGCTTATACGAATTTTATCCTAGATTCCATGCATCTTTTTCTGTATTCTTTCGATCGCTCTGATATAAAAAGTATTGACCCGTTCCAACTTGTTACGAACTGAGAACACATGGTAGTGCCCATTGTATAATCAAATTTTCCGGCCAAGCGAAGATTAATGGACATGTCGTCGCCATGCAGGATAAACGTACGACCAGAGAAGTTGCCGTCCCATCCCGTCTGGTGAAGGGCAGTTACGGTCGCAGTCGCATCAATCACCGATATATTTCTTTTGATGGCAGTTGCCACTAGCCAGTTGTCGTACCCAGTCCGGCCAACAACGAAATCAGGAATCGAATCCCATGGATATCCTGAATGGGTAGATATAAAGTAGTCTTGCGCGTACCCTTTAAATAAGGTACCGTTAGAAGCAAACCGAGAGACTGACTTCAAGTCCGGTACTGTTTCGTTGCTTCTGAACGTGTAGTTGATCCTCTGGCCAATAACAAGTAACCGCTTGAATCGATCAATATTTCGTCTCAATCCCATCAACGTTTCGACCAATTTGCCGTCGAAAAGGATGTCGCCGTTCGCATAGCCATAAAACGGTGTTGTCTGGTTTATCGCCTGAGCATGCAGGAACATCGATCGCAGCACCGGAATACTCGTGTTGCTCACCTTCGGACATCTGTACACGACCCAGCCATGCGAGCGGGCGAACTCAGCGAGGTAGTGTTCGCCAACTGCATAATAGAGGATTGGTCGGATGAAGGGAGCGAGCAGTCCCCAGTTGCGGATTGTGTTCAGGTAGGTTACGTTCTTGAATTTGAAGTCTTTGAACGTTGTGAACAACGTGATGAGCGCCAACGGCTTAGCGGGTGTAGTGATACTGTAGGACGTGTTCCGGTCGGGCTTTGTCCTGAACATCACGCGTCTGGTGTTTCGGAATGTGTTAATTAACAACGTCATCAGGACGCTGTAGGCGACGATACCAAACAGACACAAAGCCATCTTCTTCTTGTGCCAGAACATCCTGAACAGAAACGAACAAATTGATCAATATGGTGTCTTTTGATGGATAGGTTGATACTAATAATAATATTTTTTTAGTTCAGACAAGCACTGTGTCGATATTGGATAAAAGTACATCAATAAAAACATCCATATAAATAAATAAAGGTGCAAAATAATTATGTTAATAAAATACGTCATTTTAAAATTATACAAAGCCTTGATCCACTGATGTCGCAACTGCGACGTACTGTATATGTCGCTAGTAACAATACTCATAATTGTATTAACAGACCTGTTAATCCTCGTGATTACGCTAAAATAGCTGTTCTAATAACACATTTACATGGTTTTACATTAGCTGCAGCAAAAATGTGGCTAGCGCTACATCTCATCGGCAGATTGTTCAATATTCTGTATGAATTGTTATTGGCAACAATAAATTGCTAAAAAATTAGCTTTTCTAAAATTAACCCATAGCGCCCACATACAAATATTACTGATAAATGCAGTAAACAAACTTATTCTTTGCAGTAAAGAAAAATAAAATTGTTGCCGTAACATGTACTTTTGGCATAAAGAAGTCTCACTTTGGCTTGAATGTCAGCCTCATCCGTCGTTACAAATGACATGCCCAAGGTATTTAAAAGAGGTGGTGAAGTTTAATTTCTTTCCTCCTAAAGTCATTTCCCTGGCAAGATTTGAATTTCTAACATTTAAAATTACATGATCAGGGATTTATCAGTATCATGTTGAATGTCGTGCTCACAACCATAAGAGTAACATATGTCAAGTAAAGTTTGTAGTCCCTTTGCGGAATGAGCGAATAGATGTAGGTTATCAGCGTATATCTGGTGATTAACAACCATAGTACCCAGACTACAAACTTTTTGTATAGTTGTACACTCAAATTGTCCATGTCAATGTTAAAAAGTAAAGGGGATAATTTTCCACCTTGCTTAACACATCTGCCCACTGAGAAGAAATCCGGGTAGGTAGATCCCCATCGGATACATACACATCGGTTATTGAACTCATTGCTGAGTATTCATTACTGCAATTAGTCAATTGAACATAGCTAGAACATGCCATTCATATCCGATTTGAGTGGTCATTGTTATTATTAACTGAATCGATATAACGCGTCCGGTGCACTTCTGAATTATGCAGTAGGTGTTTTGACAGTGTCACATCTAAGTGAATACAGTATATGGCGGGATACCTGTATTGCAACTAACACCGCATTAGAAAGATGAGCATCTGTCGGCTGTTGCTTGGCATGTGGTTTGTTGCTTGGCCTCAAACAAGAAGATGTCTCTGGAGCAGGAGCAGTGGCTGCTCACGCGTCAACTGTGTGTGGAACGGCTGGTCGGGATGGGGTTCAGGGCCTGGAGTCACGTGCCCCCTAGACCTTTGTAAATTTGCGTGCCCGTTGACCTTGTGAATGGGCCCATGTGACTGTGCCCCCCTAGACCGTTTGAGATGTGCCCCATTTCAGATGATAATAAGGTGATGTTACGCCGATGCTGTGGCGAAAATGTTTCAGTGTCATCTTCTCCCGTCTTCTAACGTCACAGTCGAACCAGGCGAGGCAGCGGAGAAGAATAACTGAGAATACGGCCGCGGGGCGACGAAAAATGTTCAGCAGCCACTTATTTCACGAAGTGTGCAAGGTATATTATACGGGACTACATAGGTTGTCATCGGCATCGTAGGCCTATGTGTAATTTGACTTTGGAACATTGTAAATCTACCTTCTCCCAGGTGTCAAGGCAAACTTATTCCTTTCTATGCCCATTCTCAATTGGCAGTGGATTTAAGAAAAATCGCAAAGTTTGTTATTAAGGGTTATTTAGCTGTCAGTGGATACATCGAGTTCCTTCTCCAGGTGGCGTCACTGTGGAATTATCTGGATGCAATGACGACAGCAACAATAATAAAAATATATGATGTTTTATTCAATGGTCATGAAAACGAGTTAAGTTCAAAATGCTGTATCGTTTACAATTGCCTTCAATTGGTCTGTTATTCTGCGGGAAAGGAGGTTGTGAGCCAGTGATAATAACAACGCAGTAACTTGATACTGGACAGGATTTTCAATTATTTTATTTTGAAGTGTTTTCATACTTATGTTTGTTACAACACCTGTCCCTGAACTCGTCCGGACAGTCGCATTATTCGGGCTGTGGAGTGCGGCTGTCATAGAGAATCTGTTGCTGGCCCCGGTTTGGCTGAGGGGGGCGGAACATGCAGAACCGTCGCAAGAATTATGCCTCCCTTCTCCTCGACACCGACTCTATGTGTCCGCGTTGCCAAACGGATGGTTGCCGGAACCCCATCCCGATCAGCCTTGAATGTCAGCCTCATCCGATAAGTAGTTACAAATGACATGCCCATGGTATTTACAAGAGGGGGCGAAGTTTAACTTCTTTCCTCCTAAAGTCATTTCCCTGGCAAGATTTTAGTTCCTTGAATCAAAGTACACGACCCGTGATTTATCAGCATTATACTGAATGTCGTGCTCACACCCATAAGAGTAACATGTCAAGTAAATGTTGTAGTCCCTTGGCGGAAGGAGCGAATAGAAGTAGGTCATCAGCGTATATCAGGTGATTAACAATCATAGTACCCAGACTACAACCAATATGTTTTGTTTTTTGCATAGTTGTACACTCAAATTGTCCATATAAATGTTAAAAATTAAAGGGGATAACTTTCCACCTTGCTTAGCACCGATGCCCACTGAGAAGAAATCCTAGTAGATAGGTCCCCATCGGATACATACACATTGGTTATTGAACTCATTGCTGAGTATTCTTAGAATATATTTCGGTACGTCGCATTGTTCTAATTTCGTTAACAGCTTATGTTGATTGACTCGGTCAAATGCTTTTGTCGCATCCAGAAACACAATATGCATAGCTGAACCATGTTTAGTGTAAAATCTTAATAATTCCTTAAAACACTCAGCTCCGTTCCGTGTTTTGGCTTAAATCCAAACTGATGAGGCGTAGTTTGCAAGTATGTTTCCATTCTGTTGAATAGCACAGTATCTATTATCTTGGAACATATGTTAGAAAGGCATATTGACTTGTTATTACCTTTGTAATTTACCCGTCTATTTTTTTAATAATAGCACCACAATTTGAGTATCGGCGAACTTGATGTATCCATCATTTCAACTGCATCAACAGTAATTCCATTATTGTCAATGATGGAATCAAAGTGAACATTATCACAGCGGGTATCCTTCACATCGTTAACTTCCACATTGACCCAATATTGACATCACCATTGGTAGTTCGGATATTATAAAGACATTGTCATCGTGGTTAAAGTAGCAGAACACAATATTATTTATGAAAGGTGTCAGGAGCATAGTCTAGCATACGAATGATACACAATAATGAATCGGGTTAGGATGGAGCACTACACTGCCAGTGTACCAGTGGTGAGTTCGTAATAAATAGCGATGTATCGCCGCTTCTCTCTCTCGCTTGCTTCCTTTCTGACTTCCTCCTTTCCTTTCTTCTGACTTCCTTCCGTCCATTCTTCCACCATTCCGCCCTTTCGTCTCCCCTTCCGTCTTTCCATTCTTGCTTACTTCTCTCCTTCCCTTCCTTGTTTTCTTCCTTCTTTCCTATCTTCCTGCTTCACTCCCTTCATTTCGTTTTTCCTTCTTTCCTTCCTCCCCATCCTTTCTTCTTTCCTTTCTTTATCCATCCGTCCTTTCTTTCTTTCTTCGTTCCTCCCTCTTACTCTTCCTTCCTTCAGTTCATTCCTTTATTTCTTCTTTTCTTCCTTCTTCCATTCCTTCCTTCCTTCCTATTCTATTTTCGACGGCATCGGCCGTGACATGTGTGCCAGTGAGCAGTGTCAGTATACTAATAATGGGTTCGGTATTTTATTTCATCTTCACATCGTTCGTCAACTTGACCCAAACGGGGCAGTTGTACGAAAGCGCGTACGTATTCGGGAGCTGTTGTTTCCGCAAGCTTTTCACAAGGGGCAGTTGCACAGGAGCACGATACGTATTTGAAGGTTGCCGTTGCCATATGTATTTAGTATGCTGCTCACAAGGGGCAGTTGTATGAGACACCATTACGTTTGGGGGCTGTGGTTGCCGCCAGTCCATCTGCGAGTTGCACCATTTTCTCTTTCCACAACGTTGACGCCCTGTCCGAGGCATCTCTCTTGCACACGCTGCACGAGGTCGGGAAGTCCAGCGCCGCCTACCGGCTGCGGCACAACTATCCCGTGCATTGGTTGATGGTTGGCAGACCAGCTACATGATGGCGCCACTGTAGTCAGTCGACCGTTCTGCAATCATAAGCGGTGTCGTGACGAGTTCAAGATTACTATCTTTAACAGTAGCAACATATAGATTTGTGTGAGACAGAGCGGATCCCTTTAGAACCTACACCTAGCCTACTCGTGTTAATACTGTAGTAGAATTGTATAATATTGAGTCTTTATTAGATCAAACGTTTGGTAGGCTCTCTATTCCACTGCAATGGACGAAGTAAACCAGTTTATTTAGTTGTATTACAAACGTGATCAAATGCGATGTATTACTTGATAATTAAGTGTGATAAATGAAATTAGGTCAATATGTACGAAAAATACAAACAGTTTTGTTTGTCCCACTAAATTGACACTCGTAAAATGGTCGTAATCAAGTTATGCTCACACATGTTTCTTTATTTTGTGTTAATTTGTTTTCCTATAAACCTACCGTGATATTTATTGTTAGGTTCGTTCACTGGAATACGAATAAGACAAGTAAAAAAATTAATGTGTACATTATTTTCAAATAATAAAAATCCTGAAAGTATACCGAAATCTGATAATGACAATCTTAATAACAACAGCGGAACGCAACCTGGATGGAGAAGAGACGACAACGAAGGGATCGTGAGAACGGCGCACCAGTTCTGCCATCGAACTACGTCTGCAGAAACTGTGCAAGGGACTGTCACTCAAGGATTGGCCAGTATAGTCACAGCAGACGCTGCCCCACCAATCATTGACTCTTCAGGCGCAGAACCTATTGTCCTTCGGGACAGGGAGGCCTACTACTACTAGTAACAGCAGAACGCAAACAACATTGTCGGGAATCGTAGACACAATACAACATTCGTCAATTTCATCAAGTAAGGTCAAAGAGTGCACGCCTTGACCCGCTGTTGCATATTACGTGGTATGTTTTATGCGCATGGCTAACATTATGATGTAGCTGTGCGTGGGGATTTGTATTGTCCTATGAGGCGATGTTATATATATATATCATATTTTATTTATATAAATAATTTGTTAATATTCATGTAATGGTGTCTAGATGAATACAACTGATGTACTCAAATGGACTATAATCAATAGAATTTAAGGATGTTACGAGGTGGGCGGTTAATACACCCTCACCTTTGATGTTTGTTTGAATGTCATTTTAAAGGTGTATTGTCTATATATTGTTGAGCAATAATTAGTTGATTGAATGTCATGTTAAAGGTGTATTGTTTATATATTGTTGAGCAATAATTAGTTGTTTGAATGTCATGTTAAAGGTGTATTGTTTATATATTATTGAACAATAATTAGTTGTTTGTGTCCATACAGTAATTATTGGACTGATGTAATTGAAGGCACGACATTTGATCAAGGCAATAAATATTGCCCATTTACATCTTGTTCACTCTTTCTGTTACTGTACACAGCAACCTGGCTGTGATCATTAAAACTGCACCTACAGTATACTATTTAATTATAGTATTAACACGACAGAAGACATCAATGTATTTAGATATAATGTTCAACCATATGTGATTATTGCGTATGTTACCAAGCGTAGAAGGTAATCTGGGTGAGTATGATACCCGCGTTGAAAACGTGGGTACTACTGATGTCGCTCATGTTTTCTTCGACACCAGCAGCAGGGTTCACTCAGAAAGAGTAATGTCAAAAACCCCGTCAGAAATATCTTACTGATGTACAACTGTATTTGTCATGGGCTCAGTCGATCACATCGAGAATCATTGTGTTTTCAATGATAATTCAATTACCCTTGTTTTGGATCAATGAACAATACATATATGGCCTTGTCGGTGATAAATAGTACATTTATGCAGAAAATAGATATAAAGCTAAAGATAGCTTTGTCAAAACTATCAATGCGTACACAAATGATCTGCCGATACTTTCGATAAGTAAACATTATCGTCAAGAACGACAATGTTATGCTGCGTGGCTTTCGCATCCAAGAGGGGCTGGAAGGCACGTCCTCTAGACTTTTAGGATTTGGCGTACCCATAGATCTTTTTGAATAGGCCGCCGTTACGTACCCCCTAGACCTTTGGAATGTGCCCCCTTTAGGTTAAAAAGGTGACGTTACCGTAGCGCGGCGGCGAAAATAAACCAACAGCACACCCCTGTCTCTCAATATCATGATCCAACAGCGCGAAAGCGGATTCTAGCTGAAGCTCCGACTCAGACCACCGAAAATATTAATTTGGTTCGGCTGCCAGTGGAGGGTTAGACTACCCTCTCTGGATCCGCCCCTGTTTTGGATTGCCTATTCAGACAGTGTTACTCAAAGTAAAAACACCACATTAGTTACAATTGAAATTTGTTTGACGTTGACCCTACTTTGACATGTATTGCCTGGACTATGAGTGGCAAATCGAATAGGAGTCTTTCACTAATCATGCAGTCCGTGGACTATTTTAGTAGAACAATATACACTCACTCGTTTAGGGGTGATTCGTCGTAGCGTTCTCACCAAGTCGACAGGTGTATTGATGCGGTGTATTTTTTAGACAAATGACCTCGTCGCTATACGTTATTCGACAGCCTTCTACGGTCTATTGCATCTGAAAACTGCCCGTGGCTGTCGCTGAAACGAATCTCGTGAGCACTTGATCCGCATTAAAGGAGACATTACCAGTAGTTTTATGGCGTCCTTGCGTTGTTAATGTTGAAACCGAGCTAAATGTTAGCAGGTGCAAAAGCCTACTAAAATTCGGATCGTCTACTGTTCTGCAAGATTTAGGCACATCCTAAATTTGATGAAAACGGTTGAAATACGTCACAATGGTTGGTCTGCCCAACAGGTCAGTTGATGTGTGTGTGTGTGTGTGTGTGTGTGTGTGTGTGTGTGTGTGTGTGTGTGTGTGTGTGTGTGTGTGTGTGTGTGTGTGTGTGTGTGCGTGCGTGCGTCTGTCTGTCTGTCTGTCTGTCTGTCTGTCTGTCTGTCTGTCTGTCTGTCTGTCTGTCTGTCTGTCTGTCTGTCTGTACATGTATGTGTCTGTTTGTATGTTGTATGTCTGTCTGTCTGTCTGTCTGTCTGTCTCTCTCTCTCTCTTTCTCTCTCTCTCTCTCTCTCTCTCTCTCTCTCTCTCTCTGTGTTTCTGCGTGTATATGTGTGTGTTTGTGTGTGTGTTGTTTTGTTTATATTTATGGGGTGGCTCCTGTGCTAGCGAAATTATATATTTTAATGGAAGTCTCCCGACCTCATCTATTACTTACGTTATTCATTGTATATGTATCGGATTTATAGCTAACATAAACTGATTCTGAGTTCTGAGTGTGTGTGGGTATGTGTGTGTGTGTTTGCGTGTGTGGACGCGTGCGTACGGGCGTGCGTATGTATGCCGGTCATGTGTGCCTGTGCTCAGCTTGATTTCCAAAGCGCGTGGGTTTTTACCGCCAATGTTGTAACTGTCGACACTATAACGTAACACTTCACGTATCGCCGTACTGTTGGACTAGATGTACACGATTACAAGACATAGGTGTAATTTACAATACATAAAATACACTCGTTTATTACAAGTTGGACTTTCAATTTTCTGTTTTACTAAAGGGGTAATCCGGCGATTACCGGATGCCGGGTATAGCATAGCAATGGGTAAGCAACGTTCCTGGTGTTTCTATTGTTCCTGATGTTGAAAGGCTTAGGCAGCCCTATAAAACAAATCGTTTGGATCGGCCCGTTCACGAGTGCTACTGTGATGCAGTAAGGACGTACGTACAAACAGACAGGCAGACAGACAGACAGACAGACAGACAGACAGACAGACAGACAGACAGACAGACATACAGACAGACAGACAGACATAATTGCACCGATATGTATAGAAGACGACACAGTTGTGCGATAACGTGGAGGGATTAACGAATAACTGTTGATAAAATACACTAAGAAAACAGTCATTGGTTTATTCTATCCAGTAAAGGACAATGCACAATGATAAACAGTATTTATGTGTGTATCAAACTAATCACCAACACCGTAAGTTAGATGATTTATTGTGCCCGACGTTTGAGGTTTTGTGTGATCTAAAATAAACAAACTGGTCATGAGTATGATGTTACTGTGTTGTCTGGCCAGTTGCTGCCTCCTCGAAAACGGGGTGTGGAGACGAAAATATTAAAGTTGCATTCCGAGATCATCCCTCTTTTAAATAGCAATAGAGAATTAACAGTGTCCATACACTTCACGTGACTTTCTCAACTCCCTATAAACTTCACATAATACGCAATTTTAAGATAAATGGACACAAAGGTCGTCAACTTTATATCCTCGTGCCGCACCTTTATTGTTCGACTGGTCGCACCTGGCGACCGGTAATTTTCCAAACGCATAACTTACCGAATAACATATAAAATGCCAAAGTGACATATAAGTAAGGTCAAATAAGAAGTGTTGTTCACGTCGTTCAAATACTTCTTAAAAACAGCTAGAATGGTAGTTAAAGGCAGAATGCAACTTCCAACAAAGGATATCCAGTGTCCCAATTGTGTGATTTAGTGAACAAGAATAGAAAGCTAATGATTCACGACACTAGCTGCAACTGACGTATGCATATCGTCGTAGGTGCTAAGATACCCACGTTACTGAACACGCCTTTATTGCTTGTAGCGTATCAGGTATGTTATTTCACCGTTTGCAATCCTTTATG